>PVIR01001269.1:0-130440 GCA_004026965.1 Petromus typicus | reverse complement strand
TAACAGAGGGCTCTTTGGAAAGAAACAACTTTTTAAAAGAATGCTTTGGAAAAATACTTTCTGAGACGCTTATGAGGGAGGTCTGCACTTGGGACCCACTGCCCTTGGGAAGAGGTGAATGTAGGTGTTTCTGGTGCTCCAGTATTGTGACTAAGTATTGGGACGGACTCCTATTTAGGACTTCGGTGGTGTTGAAGCTTTAGAAGAATTGGATCTAATCCAAAAGTCCAGAAAGCAAGGATTCTACCCCCTCCCTTCCCCCGTGAGGCTGAGTTCAGAGTAGGGAGTGGTGGTATCATTCACCCACCATGACGTGGCCACTGCAGCACTGGTGGACATTGGTTTTCTACCAGTGCCTACATGGAAGTGGCCATTGTGGAGCCAGAGGTGAAGTGAAGATGTTCCGGGGGCAGCTGTGTGAATGCGGCTGAATTGGTGGCATCAGCCACGGAGATGGCGCTTCTCCTGGGCAGGTGCAGACCAGGCTGCTCCCTGCTCACCACCTCTCCCAGCCCCAGCCCAGTGTTTGCTTCTTAGACCCCACCAGTCTGTGGTGCTTAAAGAAACTGGCAGATGGACTTTTTTTGCCAGTATTGGAAAGAACAAACCGTACATGTTTCCTTTGAATACATCCAGATGATGTCAGGTGGGTCACTGAGCACTGTAAGTCCAGCCTCTGCTTTATCTCCAGGTTTCTGTGGATGTTCCATCTGCCCTGAAGTCAGAACTGAAAGCTCCCTGGGCCTCCGAAGCCACAGCTGGGGCTTTTGTGAGGGTGGAAGCAGGTGCGATCATACTGGGTCTCTCATAGAGTGCTGGGCCCTGGAGAGCCACCTTGTCCTGTGTCCTCTGGAGACAGTGGTGTTGTGTTCCTGAGGACACGTCTCTTTGGATGCAGCTGAGTTGGGCAGGGTGCGTCTGAGCAAGGATCCAGCAGGGGGGACACCCTGGGACCCCATCCTCTTCTGGGTCATGGACAGAGCAACAAGTGCCACCTGCCTTTGGAAGAGCAAATCACACAGGGTATATTAGTAAAAGTGGATTTTTCTATTTGATTCCCTAATGCTGTCATAAGTGGTAAATATAATGTTGTGCTCCGCTGGAGAGGAGGACTCGGATGAGCTCCAAACTCTACAGCGGGCAGCGTGGCTGGAGAGGGAGAGAGAGCAGGCGCTCTGAGCTCAGCAGCACCCGAGGTGTTCTTTGGGGGTTTTTGTTTCGTTTTATTTTGAATTTTTGTCTTAGAGGGATTATGTGAAAGTTCAGGCAAATCATTCTAGACGTGGAAAGAACCTGAACTCTTATCAATAAAGTAAGTAGCAGCAGGTGATGGCGGATGTGTCAGGCAAATGGGAAGCAAGTTTTATTCTGTTAAGTTATTCACTGTAGATCTCTCTAATCATCCTTTTTTCTCCAAACCTCTTTGCCGAGAGTTGTGGAAACGGAAGATGGGGCGGGGTCGTGAGATACCCCGGTGAGGACAAGGTGTCCTCAGATGACAGTGAATTCACGTTCGTTTGCAGGGTGGAAGTGGTGAAGCTGAGACTCACTGATCCAAAACAAACCTTCCCACTTATGTGTGAGACGTACAGTTTGTTAACTAAAAAGTCTTTTTTTCTCTTGGTCTCTTAAATTATGCCTTTCATGTAATAAGGATGATTTGTATTTTCAGAGGAAAAACTGTCTCCTTTCCAATCACAGATTTTTACAAAGACTTAATTTGAATGAATATCTCTTCTTTTGACCTTTGTTTGTTTCTAACCTTAGGAAATCCAGAATAGTAGCAGACAAAACTATGTTTTAAATCTATCTTTGACATCTGTCCCATTCCATTTTGCTTTGTAACTTTTCCATTTAACAATAAATTATCTAAAAAAAATAAAAGTGAGAGATGCTCACTTTTTTTTTTTTTTTTTTTTTTGAGACAGGCTTTCGCTTTGTAGTTCAGGCTGGCCATTAGCTCAGCCTACAACTCACATCACAGCAATCCTCCTGCCTCTGCCTCCCGAGTGCTGGGATTACAGGCGTGAGCCACCACGCCCAGTACTGTATGTGGTTAACCAGGGATCGAACCCCAGGCCCTTGAGTTTGCAAGACAGGTGCTGGAACTACTGAGCTAAATCCCCAGGCCAATGCTTCCCTTTTTTAAAAGTGCGATTTTAATGTTTGGTTTAGAAAAACTTTGCTCATCTTGAGGAATTTTAATCCATAATATTTGCCATTGTTACATTTGTAGGTGTGAGGTTTTCCAAGTGGTACCTGGATACAGTTAGTTTCAAGAGAATGTGTTCCAAGATTTTATTTGTACTTTTCCCATAAGTTCCATTTCTTTCCCCCCAGTGCTGGGGGCTGAACCCAGGGCCTTGTGCCACCAGGCAAGTGCTATCCTGCTGAGCTGCATTTGCAGCCCCGACTCCCCACTATACCTGAAATGCAGCTGGAACCGGAAGTGTCAGGCAGTGTCTTCCACCTGCGCTCCAGGTCAGTTTCTCCCTCTTCACAGAAGTGTGCCTTCCTCTGCCCAGCCTGGGTCTGAATGTGGGACATGTTGTGGGCTGGAGAGCTGGCAGGCAAGGGACTAAAGGACACTAGAGTCCGCTCTTGGGTCCACTGGTGGCTCTGTCTGTGGGCGGCTTCCACGGAAGGCTATTCCGTGTTAGGACAGATTATGCCAAGAGTGTAGTGAGCTTGAGCGGGTGAGGTCCTCACAGAGTGAGGCCTGGGGTCCTGTTTGTTTAATGCCCCCTCTTCCTTTCCTCCTGCCCATTGGGGGGATTAATCGGGGCCATGTGTGAGCTGTACCCCCAGGTGCCCAGCTTCCTTTTAATAGAAACTAATTTGGCTGATAGAGATAACAGTAAAGGCTCATTCTGTCAATTTGTATATACTGTATAAATTTTCCATAAAATGAATTAGTTAATCAGCAGCTCCAAGCTTTTACAGGAAAAATATTTATAGTGCTTAAGTATAAAGCTATAGTTATGTAGGGTCCAAAGTATATTAGAACAACTGCTTCAGTTTCTCCAGCCTGTCTTAGGCTGTCAGTTTAAGGTGGTGTCCCCCCAAAAAATAGTAGTAGATACAATTAGTGTGATAAATCTTAGAAAATATATTTTTATAAATTCTTTGAATTTTAAGAAATGCATGACTACTGTTTAGGTAACAAATACTATCACAAGTAATTCCTCTTTTCAACATTCCAGTCATTGGAATATTATCCCTATCAAGAGGTTTATTTTATCGCTATATCAACAAGTGCTTTCTATGGAATACAAATAAGCTTCTGGAGTCAGAGAAGTTTAGGGAAATGGAAAGCTGCCCAATGCTAAATCTACTTATTGTGTGCTTCTTGGAACCCTGCATTAGTCAGCTCTTGCTACGTAACAACCACCTCAGAGTCACCATGTTATACAGCAGAAACAATGCGTTTCTTGCTTACAAATCTGTACATCTGATAGGGCTGTTCTCTCCCAGGGCGGGTACTGAATTCAGGTTTGTCCCACTTGGCTTGAGGTAGATAAGAGAGGCAGATTGGGGCATATTCTTCTAAGAGGGAGAGAAGACCTTCTCAAAGGTCAGAAGCTCTTGGTGCAGCAATTAGAAATCCAAGCACACTTAAGGTCTACACTTCAGAAACTGGCACCCTGACTTCCACTCACATTCAATTGGCCAAAGCAGGTTACATGGCCAAATCCAAATTAGTGGGCCAGGGAGCCATATTTTTCCCACAGATGGGAGGAGAAGCAACAAATATTTGCTGTATAGTAATCTGCCCCTGCCTTTCAAGTGTGCAATGTGCAACGAGAACTTCCAAACAGGAAATGATCAGGAAGAAGTATGGAGCATTTTCCAAGCCCATTAAGTCACAGCACCTGTGAATATATCAAATGACTAATTTGGTGGAGGTGGGTATGAACTTGTAAGAAATTCTCATTTATATGTATAGCACAGTCCCATCAAGAAAATAAAAACCATGCTAGATATTTAATGCAAACAGTAGATCATACAAATATTAGAAGGGTGAAGAGGCAACAAGGAACACTGAAGAAATCCAGAATATTGATTGCAAGTAGCGGCTCAGGGCTGAGGGTGTAGGAGCAGAGTGCCGGCCTGGCATGTGTGAAAGCGTGCATTTGATCCTTAGTGCTGCCAAAAGAATACAAACCCAGAAACAGCAAGTCCACCCAAAAGCCCTTCTTAGGGCCATTTCTACTATGTAGACAAGTCAAATGGATAAACGCTGGGGTCTGGGATTTAGCTCAGTGGTTCTGGCACCTGCCTTGCAAGCAGCAGAGCCCGAGTTCGATCTCCAGTAACCACATACAATAGTGCCAGGTGTGGTGACTCACACCTGTAATCCCAGTACTTGGGAGATGTTCAAGTGAAACTCAAAAGTAAAAGGGAAGGAAATAATAAATATAGGGGTATAAATCCATAAGATAGAAACAGGCTTGGGGGATAGCTCAGTGGTAAAACACTTGCTTACTTATAGGGGACCATGGGTTCAATCTCCTACTACAGAAAGAAGAAAGAAAAAAGTCAGGCAAAAATGAAAATTGCAACAGCAAATTTTGATTGTTTGAAAAAAAATAAGCTTCAGTTTAATTGATCAAGAAATCAAACTAGCGTGTGTGAGACCCTGGGTTTGTTCCCCATCCCTACTTACACACAAATCATATTTAGTCAGGCATGGTGGTACATATCTGTGACCCTAGAACTCTGGGAAGCTAAGACAGGAGGATCACAAGTTTAAGCTCAGCCTGGGTAACTCAGTGACTTAGCAAGACCCTGTCTCAAAAAGAAAAATATATATGTATGTATGGGTGGATAGATGGAGATAGATGTGCATTGGCTGGTTATGTAGCTCAGTATGAAGGCTTTGGATTCAATCCCCAGTATAAGAAAAAAAGAAAATGCTGGGCATGGTGGTGCATGCCTATAATCAAAAGGATGAGGCAGGAGGATCGCCTTTGGTGCCAGCTAAGGCTACATAGTGAGTTCCAGGCCAGCTTGAGCTACAAAGAGAGACCTGGTCTCAAAAAAAAAAAAAAAGAAAGAGAGACATAAAAAAGAAAGAAAGAGAAGAGGGAGGGAGGGAGGGAGAAATAAGGAAAAAGAAAGGAAAAGCAGGAAGAAAAAAGAGAAATGGAAGAAAAAAGAAATTACTCAATGGAATATAGATCCTACAGACATCTAAAACATAATTTTACAAGCAACTTTACATCAATTCCACAACTCAGATAAAATTACCAGACTGATACAGAATGAACAGAAAATCTGAAAAGAAAATGTGTACCTGTACATGCATACAAACTATATATAAAAATAATACTATATGGAAAAAAATAATATTGTATGTACATCAAAGACATCTTTTTTTGTTTTTTTGAGACAGGCTGGCCCTGAGCTCACTATGTTGCCTAGGTGATCCTTGAACTCAAGCAATCCTCCTGCCTCTGCCTCCTGAGTGGTGGGATTACAGGCATGAGCCACCATGCCCAGCATTGTTGTATGTGGTTACCAAGGATTGAACTCAGGACCTTGCACTTGCAAGGCAGATGCTAGAACCATGATCTAAATCCCCAGCCCCATTCATTCTTTATTGTACATGTGTGGTACTGGGGTTTAGCACCAGTGCTCTACCAGTGAACTGGTAGATAGGTAGCTTACACACAAATAGTACACAGGGCTACTATCCTTAGCCCACTTTTTATTTTGAGACAGGGCCTCACTAAGTTGCCTCGGCTGTTCTCCAAGTTGGGATCCTCCAGCCTCAGCCTGATAATAGCTGGATTACAGGCATGAATCGGGCTGAAATTGATCTTTCTCGGGAAGAAAACCCTAGTCCTAGATGATTTTTGTGGTGAATTTTATCAACCTTTCAAGACAAATGACCCAAAACTGTTCATCAAATAGAGGAAAAAGAAACAGTTTCCAATCTGTTCTGGAAGAATTTGCCCAAATCCTGACAATGATATTGAAAAAAACTATAGACCAACGTCATTCATGAATATAGACACAAAAGCGCTTAATCAAAATAAGCAAATCAAATCCAATAATACAGTGGGCCCTCAAGTTACAAATGGCCGGACATGCGAGCAACTTGTGTTAATTAGGTTAATGGAGATCAATCTGCTTCTTTCTAGTCAGTGTGTGCCCAGGTAAACATCCAGATCTCAGCTGTATTGACAGTTACAACTAGCCCTCAGAATGGACCAAGTTCATAAGTCAAGAGTCCATCCATTGTATATAAAAAAGATAAAACCAATGGTGAAATGAGGTTTAACTCGGGAATGTAGGCTTGGTTTAACATTTAGAAATCAATGTAAGTCATCACATTAACAGACTCATACAACACCAACATACAATTAGTTCAGTAGATGCCGAGCAAACGTTTGGCAACATTCAATGCCCCATCATCTTGGCATTTGGGAGGCTGAGGCCAGAGCATAATAGCAAGTTTGAGGCCAGCCTGGGTTATGTAGTGAGACCCACACCAGATAGTGACACACACACATCAAAAAATGATAGGAGCATTCAAAAAATGAGGAACAGTGGGGAACCTTCCTGACTATTGTAAAAGGTATCTGTGAACGATCTCCAGCTAACATTAGACTTCAGGATGAAATCTTTGGTGCATCCATCTGATCTGCAAAGAAAGCCAGGGGCTTCCCCGTCACCACTGATGCAACACTTTATGGAACTGACCTGTGCCTTAATGCAAGATAAGGAAAAATACAAGTCAGAAAGGAAGATAGAATGTCCCCCTGTTTGGAATGACACACTCATTATGTCATTTCGTTTTGGAAAGGGAGCTGCTGATGGCCACCCACCCCAGATTGCAAGCGAGTTAAGGGCAACCACTTTCACTCCTGTACTGCAGGCCTTAGCTGGAGATCAGGCAAGAAAAGAGGAATAAAGATGGGAATGGAAGAAGTAAGACTATACTCATGGGGCATAAGATGATTGACATAAGAAATCCAAATGAACCAATAAAAATGTACTAGAACTGATCACTGAATGTACCAAGGCCTCAGAATATCATGCAAATATATGTTACTATTTACTAGTAACAAACAAAAATGAAATGTAAAACCAAGCACCTGTAATCCTAGCTACTTGTGAGGCTTAGGCCGGTGAATCGGGAGTTCAAGCTCAGCCTGAGCAACTTAGTGAGACTGCCTCAAAACTATGCAGAAAGTGTGGTTCTGTGGCTTGGGGAGAGAAGGCGCAGCGAGCAGGTGGGCGATCCCAGGGTTAACCCAATCCTCAGTGTCCCCTCCACACTCATACCAAAGAGATGGTTGAAAATTCTAGAAAGTGGGTTTTGGGTCCGTGCTTTCTGTGCCTTGTATTGAGTCTACAGTGTCATTCAGTATTCAGGAGGGATTGGTTCCTGGAGCCCCACAATGTCAAGACCCTTTCCATTAAATGGCATAAATTTGTCATCATCTGGTGGACTTTACTGTCACTAGATTACTGGCCATACCTAATACAATGTAATGTTATGTAAACATTAGTTGTTCTATTTTATTATTGCTTTTTTGTTTGTTTGACACAAGGGCTCGCTATGTAGTTCAGACTGGCTTTGAACTCACTGTGTCCTTCCACGCTGACCTCAAACTCAGCAATCTTTCTGCCTCAGCCTCCCAAGTGCTGGGATGACAGGTGTTCATCACCAGCTTTGGCTACATTGTACTAGTTAGGGAATATGAACATTACCCATTCAATAGAAATGTATTCCCGCCCTCTCAGTACAGACCTTTCGGTTAGCAGTCGGTTGAATCTATGGGTGGAACCCATGGATAGGAAGGGTACGAGGCACTGGTTCTATCCCCAACACCAAATAAAAACACATGAGACAATACATAGCAGCAAAAAGTAGAAATCATTCCCACTGTCCTCAGAGATAGACCATCTCTACATTTTGGAGAAGTGTAGCTTTTTATGGCCATCGTAAGGGACCCTGCCGAGGGAGCACAGGGCTGGTCCCCAGGGACACACAGGGCCGCGCTCAAAGAAACTGCTTTTCCCCTCACCGGAGGGCGGGCTTTGGGCCCACGTTTGGGACTTGAGTGGGAGGTTCCTGTTCTTTGTGTTCACGGACTTCTTTTTCAGAATAAGCATGCAGGATCCTGGGTGTGCCAAACCAATCACTGCTAATTACAAATTACTGCCCTCTTGTTCTCCAAGAGGGTTTTGTTTAGGTAATTAAGCGAGACAAACACAATTAACAGGATGTTCCCTCTGCCAGCACAGCGCCTTCCCAACCCACCCACCGGCGTTCTCACAAAGCAAGGAAGGCTCCAAAAATCTGAGTTTCAATGAATTTTTCCGCTCCTTTTTTTAGTGTTTATTTGTGCATTCATGGGGTGTAAGGCAAGGATGATTCCAGGGAAGGACACCGGCGTGGAGAGATCAAGGCCAGAGAGAGGTCAGGATGGCAGGACCAAGGCAAGCGGCTGCGGCGGAGAATAAGAGCCCTGAAGTCCCTTCTAAGCAAAGCCAAGCCCAAGGCAGCTGTGGGACGGCGTCTAGGGTGTGAGCCTCAAAAGCATGGGTTGTTTTTCCTGGCATTGAGCTCTGAGGGACTTCACCACCACCTGCAACCCTTGCGAGGGACCCAGAATCAAAGATCCACAAGTGCTTCCCACACCATTTCCGATTTGGCTCCAGGAAAGTTGAGGAGGGCATTCAGAATAGCAGCCATCTAAAGGATGTGTCTGTGCAGCTTCTAAACCAGACTGCCTGGGTTCAAATCCTGCCTTCACCATTGACCCACCCCACAACCTTGGGCCAGTCCCTTAAACTCTGTGTAGAACAGGCATAGCAGGAGCTTTTCCACCCTAGAGATCTGTGAGCGCTGAATAAATTGATGTGTGCAGAGGGCTCGGAAGAGTACCTGGCATGAGCCACAAGCTGTGCAAGGGTGTATTGTTTTAATTATCTCTTGGCTTGTAATTTCACTTCCAAGAATGTATCCAAGCACTGGAAACATTACACTAGAATGTACATATAAGGATATTTATTGCAGAGCTCTTTAGAACAGCCAAGGAAACTAGAGATCAGCTAAATGCTCACAAATAGAGGACTGAGTAAAAAGCCCGTATCATGGAGTACTCGTCAAGCTTTGCAGAGCGAGATGTGGACGCTGATTTAGTGCTTGGGAAGATGTCCGTGCCATATTTTTAAAACAATCATCAAGGAGATAACGTATGCACTGTTACCCCATTAATTTTGCTTTCCTATATGTAGCTACAATAATGGAAACCCGGGGAGGGTGAAGACCAAACAGCTGAGGCTAGCTTTTGCCTCGCAGTGCGATCAGGTGTTTTGACTTTTTTAATAATACGGAGGATTGAACCCAGGCATGCTCCGCTCACCTCCACCCAACTGAGCTACATCCCCAGCCAGTTCATTTTATGACAAGTTGCCCACATTGGCCTTAAATTTGAGATTCTCCTCCCCCAACCTCCCAAGTAGCTGGGATTACAGGCATTGCGACCACGCCCAACCCCATCAGGTGGTTTATGAAACATTGCTTTGCTTGTCTGTACCTTCTAGTTTGCCTATAATATGCATTTCTACTGTAATTTGAAGAGCAAAAGTTGAATGTAGAGCAGCATATCGCTTCTGGTGATCTGGTGGGAGAAACCAGACAGTGCAACAGTCACTCTGTCTCTCCCTTAGACCAGGGTGAAGAAGTGCCTCTGATTTTATGCTGTTCACAGTCAGCCACAGTTTCACTGATGTTGACCAAAGACACAGACTCTTGGGTCTGAGATAGAGGATGGTTAATTAGTCGCAGCAACAGCAGTAGCCCAGGGATGAATGTTGTTGCTAGGTCCCAGCTTCATTTCCTACAGGGGAATGCAGAGATTCCAAGAAACACCCAACATCCTCAGACGTGTTACACGAAGGGAAGTCTGAGCCTGAGAACCAGAATATTCCAGAATAGGCGGTCAGCAAATCTGCCCTTTGGTCTGGAGGAGACACTATCTCTTCAAAGCTGTTTGTCATGCAAACATCCTGCAAGAGATAGTTTGGGACAAAGGTAGCCAATGAATCTCCTAAAACATGCGAATTGTCTTCTACCAATCAAAGCTTTTAAACTTTTTTTAAATGATTTTTTTGTTTGAGACAGGGTCTTGCTTTTATATAGTTCAGGCTGGCCCTGAGCTCAGCCTTGAACTCACAGTGATCCTCCTGCCTCTGCCTCCCAAATGCTGGGATTACAGACATGAGCCATCACTCCTGGCACTATGGTATGTGTTTCTGATTGCTGGTGGGCATGAGTCTCCATGCCCAGCATTGTTGTATGTGGCTACCAGGAATTTTGCACTTGCAAGGCAGACGCTGGAACCACTGAACTAAATTCCTGGCCCAAAGCTTTTAAATTTAACGTGCATATTAATCAGCTGGGGCTCTTATTAAACTATACGTTTGGGTTCAGCGTGTCTTGGTGGGGAGTGGGTAATAGGCTAGAAGAAGTGTTTTTAACTAGTCACTGGGTCGTGTCAGTGCTGGTTTGAGGCACACATGGAACAGCAAGGCCTCGACGCCTTCCTCAAGGCCGGGACGTGGCCAGTACATTCTCTCCTAGGAACCTCTCTGCCAGCCGCAGTTCCTAGGAAAAACACCCTCCTTCCTGTGCTCAGACTGGCATAGATTTCCTAGACTGGCATAGATTCCTTTTGATTTCTTTGCTTTTTCAGACAGGATCTCACTTTGTAGTTCAAGCTGACCCTGAGCTACTATACCCTTGCTATTAGTCACAGTAACCGCGGTAGCCCAGGGATGAACATTGGTGCTAGGTCCCAGCTTCATTTCCTACAGGGGAATGCAAAGAGGCCAGCCTCAAACTCCTGCCTCTGCCTCCCAAGTGCTGGGATTACAGGCGTGAGCCACCACACCCAGCATGGAGATATGTGGTACTAGGATCAAATTTGGGACCTTTTGCTTGCCAGGCAGACACCAGAACCCTTGAGCTAAATTCCCGGCCCCTGGCATGGATTCTTAGCCGCATTAGGAGGCAAATCAAACATGGGCTGAACTGTGGGCCTGCTAGTGACCCACACATGTCTGTCCTTTTCTTCAGAGTTCTGTAAAGGGGAGGTACCAACAGGGTGAGGGTTCTTGTTCAATTTGTACAGAAATCGCAGTTTGGAAAGAGCCAGTCTTTTTGTGTCAAGAGCCCTGGGCTTTGAATGCCAGCAGCTGTCAGCTCTTGCACTGATAGTAGCCTGACCCTTTGTTACTATGGGCAGCCACAGGGACCCTCCAGAATGTACTGCTAGAGAAAGAAGTCACCAGGGGTAGAAATCCACCACCTGTAAGAGGCTTTATTGCAGCTTATGCATCTGTGCTATAGCATGGGGAGTGGGGGGGGGTGTGCACTGATTCACCCAGATTGAGCACCCACAGGCAGGGGCACAGATGGGTGCTGATACAATTTAGCCATGGGGCTCCTCAGCCACCTGATGAGAAGGGCCTCAGAGGGCAGGAGTCATCTGTGATGGGTCCAGAACTGAAGCCTCATGTAGCCAATGCAGATGTCACCCAGGGCAGCCCTGGGGCCCCTGTGGTAGCTGGGGTGGTTGTAAGGCCTTTGGGGAAGCTCTGAACGAAGAATAAAAAGTGTATGTTGGGCCGGGATTTAGCTCAGTGGTTCCAGCACCTGCTTTGCAAGTGCAGGGTCCTGAGTTCAATCACTGGTAACCACATACAGTATTGGGGGTGGAGACTCATGACCACCAGCAATCAGAACCACATACCACAGTGCCAGACATGGTGGCTCACGCCTGTAATCCCAGCACTCGGGAGGCAGAGGCAGGAGGATTGCTGTGATGTGAGTTTGAGGCTGAGCTCAGGGCCAGCCTGAACCACAAAGCGAGACCCTGTCTCCAAAAACCTAAAAAAAAAAAAAAAAAAAAAAAAAGTGTATGTTGGAGCTGGATGTGGTGGCACATGTCTGTAATCCAAGCACTCTGGAAGGCTGAGGCAGGATGATTGCAAGTTGAAGCTCAGCCTGGACAACTTCATGATGTAGCACATGTCGTGTTGTCCTTGCTTCAAAATAAAAAATAAAAATGGGCCAGGGCTATAGCTCAATACAAAGGGCTTGAGTTCAATTCCCAGTAACACAGGGCGAAAAAATTTGAAATGGAAATTAAAACAAGAAATAAGCCAAAATGAAGTGTCAGTTGGACATGGTGGCATAGGTCTGTAGTTTCAGAATTCAGGAGGCTGAGGCAGAAGAATCACCATGAGTTCAAAGCCAACCTGAGCTACATAGTGAGACCTTGTCTCAAAATATATATATATATATATATATATATATATATATATATATATATAAAACAAAATCATTTGTAAGTTGTATGGAGCAAGTCATGTCTTCTCTTTAAGCCTCAGGTATAAAATGGAGATAATACTTCCTACCACCTGGGTAGCAAATGTGAAAGAATTTATAAACATTAAAATAGCACTAACTATTAAAATTACAATTAAATCAGGGACAGGACAAAAAAAAAAAGACTGAAACACACACCAGGAAAATAATACAAATAACTAAACACAACTCCTAGAATGAGCCTACCTAGTAGGGACTATCAGACTTTTCTTTCCCAGTTTTATTGATGTATAATTCACAAACATAAGGAAGTTAAGAGGCCTAGTCTATGTTACTATATTCAGTTCTTAACTCTCCCAGCAATGATCTCCACCCTGTTAGAAATATGAACTGCATTTGGAAATAAAATTTTTTTTCTTGAGACAGGGTTTCACTTTGTAGTTCAGGCTGGCTCTGAGCTCACTATGTAGCCCAGGTGAGCCTGGAACTCACAGCAATCCTCCTGCCTCTGCCTCCCAAGTGTTGGGATTACAGGCGTGAGCCACCACGTCTGGCTTTGTGGTATGTGGTGCTGACTGCTGGTGAGCGTGAGTCACTGTGCCCGGCACTAGTGTATGAGGTTACTGGGGATTGAACTTGGGACCTTACAATTGCAAGGCAGGAGCTGGACCCACTGAGCTAAATCCCTGGCCCTGGAAATAAATATTTAAAAGTCCTCAAGCCAGGCACACTAGCACACTGCACTCCTGTAATCCATTTCTTCAGAAGGCTAAGGTAGGAGGATCCTAAATTTAAATCCAGCATAGGCAATTTAGTGAGACTCAGTCTCAAAATTAAAATAAGTAAATAAATAAATTAAAGGGCTGGGATGTAGCTCAGTGGTAAAGCATGCCTTGAGTTTGATTCCCAGTACTGAAAACTACTGCTTTTTTGACGAGCTTGGGTATAAGGTTTTCAAGCCCTCAATGGGAGTGAAGAGCTGGTTTGCTGCACAGCTGATATTGAAGGAGGGTACCAACTATCTCAGCTGCCTACTGCTGTGGAACAAAATAGTCCCCAAATCTAGTGGCTTTAAACAACTTCATGACACCAGGTCGTGGTACTATGGGGTGGGTGTCCCAGCTACTCAGGCGCTGCAGCAGGAGGATCACTTGAGCCTGGGAGGCAGAGGCCACAGTGAGACGGTATCTCAAAAACAAAAAAGTTTTTTCAAAACTGCTCTCTTCTCACACAGTTTCTGTGGGTGAGAACCTGGCAGCTGGGCCAGTTGCCTCTGGCTCTGGGACTCCCACAGGCTGTAACCAAGACCTGGTCCAGAGCCGCAGCATCCGCAGGCATCATGTGCACGGTGGACCTGCCCCCAAGGTCACTTGTGCAGCTGGCAGCAGGGCTCAAGTCCTGGCTGCCGTGGCTAGAAACATCATTTTCTGGCTACTTGGGCCTCTCCTTAGGGGCTCACAACACAGAAAAGCTGGCTTTTCCCGGAGCAAGAGCCCTGAGATCTGGGGTGAGGAAGAGCGTGCACCGCACAGGAGCCACAGCATAACTCTTGCTCTCCTTAGTCAATAGACCAGTTTTTCTTTGTAGAGCAGGGGGTCGGGGGTGGGTGAGGATTGAACTCAGCGCTTCAGGTATGCAAAACCAGCACTCAGCCACCAAGTGATAGCCCCACTCCTTTAAAAATTTTATTTTGGAACAGTCTTGCTAAATTGTCTAGATTGGCCTTGAACTTGGGATCATCTTGTCAGCCTCCCAAGTAGCTGTGATAATAGGAGGTATGCACCAGCACATCCAGCGACAGACTTTATTTTGGGAAGCACTTTTAGATTGATAAAAAGTGAATGGAAAGTACAAAGATTTCCTATAAACCTCCATAACAAGCCCCAATTTCCTCTATTATTAACATCTTGCATGTATGTGGTCATTTTGTTACAATTGATTAGACAACATTGATACATTACTATTAACTGAAGCTCACAGTTTACATTAGGGTTGACTCTTGGTATTCTATTAAGTTTGGACAAAGGTATAATATGTATCCATCAAGAGTATCATTTGGAATAGTTTCAGAGCCCTAAAAATTCCTTGCACTCCACCTCCTGTTCCTGAGCAACTCTCGAACTCAGGATTGCAGGATATTGTTTGTCTATAGTCAACACATTCCCTGGCATTGGCCAAGGGTCAGTAGTTCTAGCGATAAGCACACAGTCAATCCAGATCACTGGAGATGAAAATGCCACATGAGCCACTCCCATGACCCTTGATCAAACCTTTAAAACAGTGAATCATTCTTGGCACATGCCTAGAGTCCCAGCATGTGGGAGGATGAGGAAGGAAGACTGCAAATTGGAGCCCACTCTGGACTACGTGGTAAGAGCAACAAAACAGAAGCAAGAAAAGACCATTATATATTTGGAGGGTGACACACAAAGCTTTGTCTACCTGACACGACTCTGGAAGTTGCACTGTACAGGTTCTGAAATGGTCTGTTTGGACTGTGGGTCTCGTGGGGTCGTCCCACCCCACTTGCCCACTTCGGCCCTGGGCCCCCATCAGACACTCATTGATTTGACCACTGTGAATAGCCTAGTGTTGAACATATGACCCTCGCCCGGCCAAGACCTTCTCTGACTCGGATAGAGACCGTGGATAGAGATGTAAAAGCAGCTCTCTTTTCTTTGCAGAACTATAAGGCTGTCAGTGGCCACCCTGCCATCCTGTGACAAGAACCTGCCTGGATGCAGAGACCACACAGACGTGGCCAAGGTGAAATACCTTTTGATGACATTCTGTGACCTCCTGGATCTCACCATGCCTGAAGCCACAGCCACCCCCGAATGTTGGTTTCGTAAGTCAGTCCTGTCCCTTTGTCTAGAAGCCTTTTTCATTGTGCTTTGGTTCCTTGCTGGATCCCTCACAGATGCAACCTGAGTGTGAGAAAGATATTTCAACCTTCTGATGTTGGGTGGTTTGAGTTGGAATCACTGCTGTGCTCATGGGAGGATCAACTCCTACTTGTTTTCTCTATTTGTGTCCCTTTTTTCCCCTTCTGGGCTTCGGATCAAATCTAGGGTCCACAGCTGGGGATTTAGCTCAATGGTTCCAGCACCTGCTTGCAAGTGCAAGAGCCTGGGTTCGATCCCCAGTAACCACATATAACAATGTGGGGCGAGAAGACTCACACCCACCAGCAATCAGTACCACATACCACAGTGCCGGGCGTGGTGGCTCACACCTGTAATCCCAGCACTCAGGAGGCAGAGGCAGGAGGATTGCTGGGACGTGAGTTGGAGGCTGAGCTCAGGACCATCCTGAACCACAAAGCGAGACCCAGTCTCCAAAAAAAAATTCCAAGGTCCTGGGTACAGTAGACAGGTGCTCTCCCCTGAGTTGCACCCCAGTCTCCTCTGTCTGAAGCATGGGCTGTAAGTGGGCACTTTCCTGGGGGCCCAAAGCCCCTCCCCAGAACCCTCATCTTCTTCCCTCTTCCATTCTATCCTGTTCAGGGCTGTCGGCTGCTTGCGGTTTGTGTGGTTTGTGTGGGTGGCATCTGTTGGCTGAGCACTAGAGCCACATTTCTTTCGTGAAGCTCACCTTCTGATGAGGTGAAGTCCATGGCAGCACCTGGGCACTCTCTCCATGGCTATGCAGCTGTGCCAACCTAAAATATCATTGGCCAAAACTCTCACAGTCAATGGAAGGCTTTTAGGTGCTAGGTGCTACACTAAATACTTTATGTAATTGTTGCGTTTGGCTCTCCCAACAGGAAGGTAGTTAGTGGCAACCCTATTTTCAGATTAGGAAACTAAGGCTCAGGAGGTTAAGCCCTCAGGGGGAGGTAGCATGTGAAGGGAAAGGAGAGTCAGCTCGGGCTCAGCACTTGTAACACTGACCACTAATCCACCATAGGGCCAACGTGTAACCACCCCTCGGTCCCACAGAGGGTTTTGCTCAGCCCCAAGCCTCGCTGGGTCCAGGCATCCTCCGCCCCTCCTTGCAGCACCCTCCAGCCATTATGAAAGACCTAAGCTACCCCATTTTTGAGAAACCAACCCCATTTTAGAATAAAGTAATTAAATGTAAGCATCTGTTTGGAAAAGGGCCGCATGAGCAGGTTATAGACTCCAATTCCAGAAATCCTAGGGCAAGGTGAACCAATGAGATAAGCTGTTGAAAGACCTAACTCACCATTCTAAAGAACTGGTCCCATTTTAAGATAAGGTGGTTAGGTCATGAGCTCAGGGTCATGAGTTTAATCTGGGAATGGCCACATGATCATGTCATGAGCTCAGTTACCTTGACCACCCACCCTTGAGGGTAATTAGCAATATCCCCCTAGCAAAAGTCAACCATGAAGTACAAGGTCAAGATGTCCTTTATGATAGTTTAAACAACCGTTAGAGGTTTGAACTGATGGGTCCGGCCAATCGGGTTTAAACACCTAATGCTTGCCTGATGTCAACCAATCATGTAAACCGTCAAGCTGAACACTCCCCAAACCTTACTGTAACCTCAATAAAAACCCTGCCAAATTAGAGCTTGGCGCTCTCAATTCTCATCCGCTGCATTGGTGGCGGTTGAGAGTCCCTGCTCGAGCTTGTAATAAAGACCCTCATGTGCCTTACATTGGTCTCAGCTCCCTTGTGGTCACTGTGGGACTCAAAATCTGGGCACAACAAATACAGTTGCTCTGGGGGGCATGTGGGATGCCAGCCTCGCTGTTGCTCACTCTGCTCTGCTTCAGGGTCCCTGCCAGGCCTGACTCCTCTCCAGGCCAGGATCGGACTGTTCAACAGGCCCCTCAAGATATTTTGCCAGGGCTCAATGGCAAAATGTGGGAACTCTGCACAGCTGGCTTTTTAAAGGAAGGTAATGGGGGAGCTGCTCTGTGAGCCAAGTGTGGGCAGAGAAGAGGGCACTTCCGCTTAGCTCCCAGACAAGCTTTATGCTGTTCGGTGTCAGCTTCTAACTTCTCCCAAGGACAGTGTGTCCCACCTATCCAAGAACATTTTTACCCCTTGGGGGCCAGGGACATCATCTTAGATCTCTCCCCTGATCTTTGCAGGTAGCTGATGGTAACGCAGAGACCGCTCTTCCCCTCTGGACCAATCAGGCTGCACATCTAGGCCAAGGGTGATCCCCCATCGCTGAAGCAGGCTTCCAGGCCACCGTGGGCAGTGGCTAGCAGTGCTAGGAAATTATCAGCATTGCCCAGGACACACCCTGGGGAGTGTCTGTACCCACCTCCACACACCCCACACACCCGCCTGGATGCCACCGCTCTGAGATTTGGACCTGAACTATTGCCTAGTGCATCCTGTGGGATCAAACTCCAGCTGGCCAGCATGAAGGGTGGCTTCATACCCTACCCTGGACTGGCTGCCCCTCCCTCCTTGGTTCCTCCCCTTACCTCCCAAATAATCTCCTTGCATTTGAATGTTGTCTCGGGTCTACTTCTGAATGTAAGCCAAGACGACACGGCCCCTGTATGTGTGGAGAGGGGAATATAAATTCGGGAAAAACAGTATAGTGAGGCATCTCTAATGCTCCCAAACGATGCTTAAAATGCTGCCTGAGGGATTAGGGGAGGACTATATTTATAAAAGTTCTCTTTGGACTTCCCATAACTACCTCCCAGGGATGAAGTCCTCGAACCTACTGATTTTGAAAGCCACATAATGATAAATAGTATAATTAAGAAAAAGTTCTCCCCCAGGATATTTAGGATATTTTCTCAGGCTCACAGATGCCTTTATTGTGCAAGCTGTGCCCATGAAATTAGCTTCAGTCTTAGTATTTAAATAGTCCCCACACTTTTCTTTTTAGGGGCAGAGTACACAGAGATCTATCTCTGATGAGAACTTAAATAACAAAGAAAGACATTGACCTATTTCAGAAAAAACAGCAGTAGTGTAAAAAAGCATTGTATTCCTGAAGTTGCTGGGGCTCTTAAGGAATGGGACTCTCGGCGCTTGGGGCACCTTAATGTAGGAGAGGTAGAACCGAGCACCACACATCTGCTTCCTTCAGATACAGCCCCGGTTTCCTTTTATTATTCTTTTTTGACATATGAATTTGTGGCAAGGAGACAGGGCAAGCTGGTCAGCCCTGTGGGTAGACTTCACTCTGGCAGGGCAGAAGGTAGATCAGAGTGTGGCAGCTTTGCTGAGAGGTTTCTTTCGGATTGCAACGAGGGCGGGCGGGCCGAGGGCTGCCTTCCCTCGCTGCTGCTGCTGCTGCTGCTGCTGCTGCTGCTGCCGCCGCCATCGTGGTCTGGGAGATGCTGGGGTGAGCTCTCGGGGCTCCCCACACTGCACAGCTCAGAGCAGGAGCCTTTGAGGGCCAAGTTCTGGTACCTCTTCCTCCGATTCAACTTATATATTCGAATCCTTTCTTTTTCTGCTTCGGGGTCAGCGAGAACCCCATCCCAGCGCAGACTTTCGTTGACCTGGTTGGAAGGTTTCTCTTCTACTTGGGCCAAGTAGGGGAGGCTTGTGGTGCAGGAGGAGCCAAAGATGTGCTTGTGAATATCCTTGTCCTGTTTGGGCTCTGGCCTCGGGCCATGGTCTTTGATGGGACTGAGGATGTCTTGGAAGGAAAATGGCTGATTCTTCAGGTTCCGACTTTGATGTTTATCTGCTGAGCAAATGGTGGGGTTAGTGCCACGGCAGTGTGCCCTTAGCATACTTCGATGATGCCCAAATCACCAAAGACAGAAGGAGCTGGGGCCCCTCTTTACCAGGGCTCAGGCCAACCAACGCCCCCAGCCTCATACACACCCATTGCCTGTGTGTCTCTGGCCAAGTCATTTTGAGGCAGGAGGAACTTGATTTCATTTTCTTTTTGTGGTGCTGGTACCAAACCCAGGGCCTCATAGCTCTGCCACTGAGCCACGCCCCTGGTGCAGCCCAACCGTTTAAGCACATATCCTGAGGGGGCTGTCTGGAGAGAGGCTAACATCCCTGCTCTCCAGTAAGGAAACTGAGGCCCGAAAGCTTTGCTACCTGCCAATGTCAGGGAGGAGGTGGCAGAGCCACAGTCAAAGGCAGACCTGGCTCCCAGGCCCCGCTCTCTCCCCCACAGCCACTGCCTCCCCACTCGTGCTCATCCGGGTACTTTACACGTCTAAAGGCTCTGACTTCCTCCTGCCTGCACACTTCATGACAGAACAACAGAAAGGCTTCCTCAACTGCCAGTGAAAGCAGTATTATGCCAAACCAGGAAATACTTCGCTGTGTGGCTGGCACGTCTGTCCCTCCCTCCTTTTCCCTTCATAGCATTTCAGAACCATAGGGCACACATGTAAAATACTACAAATTGTGGTTGCTCCAACAGCTGATCCTGTTGAGGAGAGAAGAACCTGGGAGGTGGAGGGAAGACAGAAGAAACCACAGAAAGAAAATATGAGGGAAAAATTCCTGTCTTGATATCTCCTTACCTTCCTAGTCTCTGAAAATGATTTGGTGTCCCCTGCTGACGGTACGAGGTATGTGCCACGGAAATTTCTACAGTTAAAAACTACACCACGTGGGCTACAGGGAGCTTTTTCGCCCTCTACTCTAGAATGGTTTTTGTTTTTGTTTTTGCCTATCTATGCTGATTCCGTCACAACTTCCCAATGTGCTATTTCCTACGCCAGGCTGACACAGGGAAGGCTGCCGCTCCTCCAGCCTCCAAGCCTGCCCCGAACCCAGAAACCCGAGCCCAGGACCAGCCACACCGCAGGTCAGGGCCACTTCCTTAACCCACAGCCCCTGGGGCCGTCTATCCAGGTGACAGTGAACTCACACCACTCATGGGCAGTGACACTGAGTGTGGCTGCTGCACTGTCTCCTCAGAGGGGACACCCGATGCTATTCCTGAGAAATCTGGGAGTTTCACAAGAAGAGCTTGTGTGAAGGGACCCGGGTTTGCGGCAGGTGTTGGCGTGCATAGATCTGAAGGCGAACACGAGAGAGACTGAGTCCTTGCGTGGGTGTGACTGTACACACAGGGACTGTTGGAGGGCTCTGTGTGTCTCGCAGTATCTGTATATGCGTGTTCATGTGAAGATGTGTACCCCTAACTGCTTCAGCTCTGTTGGACGATGTCATATTGATATGAGGAGTGCTGTGACGGGTTTCAGAGATTATAAGAGGACGCGGTGGGTGTGCAGTTCAAGGCTGGCCCTTGGAGGGTGGTGGGGTGGGGAATCTTTAGTGCAGGGAGATTCTTTAAACACATTAACCAAGTGTGGGTGTCTACACAGCGCCAGAGGCCGGTACCTCAACACAAGAGGGAGGGAGGGAGATGTCTCAGGGGAGCACAAGTCTACATTTCTATTTGTGATTGTCAGGCAGTGTCCTGGGTCAAGGGAAGTCTGTCTTTGAGCGGTCTCAGGTCTCAGGTGCTGTGGGGTGTGTGTGGTATTTAGGATTGTGTTTGGGCCAAAGGCCTAGGAGGCTGAGAGGGCTCCGTGTCCGTGTACAGTTAAGTCTGTGTGGCGCTAGGAGGCTCTGGGGAGTGGTGAGTACGTCCGGGGCTGGCTGCACGGGATCGGGAGACTCCATGTCCAGGGACTCCTCCAGGGGCACTGCCAGGTCGGCAGGATGTCCGTGGGGCTTACGGGGTCTTTATGTTCACGACCAGAAGGTCTCTGTGGACATATTCGTCTTTATATATCAATGCTGGGTGTCACAGTGTGTGTGTCTGGGGGGTCCCGTCTGGGATGGTGAGTTTCTGTTTCTGGTGCAGAGGTTTTCTGGTGGAGGGGCGCCTCTGGGAGAGTGTCCTCCGAGAAGGGGGGAAACTCGGGTTGGGCAGCTCACACAGCCTCATCACTTGCTCTTCTTACAGTCCCCCTTACCTGGCCCTTTGGTCTTCTTCTTCTTCTTTTTCTTCTTCACCTTTGGCCTGGCTAGCTCGGAGGGGTCAACGGTGAGGAGGGGCAGCCTGGACCCCAGCAAGCCCGCAGCGCTGCCCTCTCTCTCCTCCTCCTCCTCATCCTCCTCTTCATCTTCTCCCTCTTCGAGGTATCTCACAGCTCTGGCCCCACATTCATGGTCCATCCGCCTGCGGGATCGTGACCTAAGACCGGGCAGCACAGGACCACGAGGCTCCCAGTCGAGCTCAGAACCTGGACTTCCAAGCTCTGGCCACGCATCTCCATGGCGACTGCCCTATACCGCGAGTGCGCTGTTAGCAAACTGCCACCAGGTGTCGCCCGCGGGCCAAGGTGTGTGCGTGCGTGTTTCCGCTCTGCAGCCCCCCTGACCCATCTGGTCCACTCTTGTGCCTTCTAAAACGATATTCATTCTTACTTACTGTCATGCGAGTCCCAATCTTGTCCACCCCCGACTGTAAGGCCACCATACTCGACTCAGACTCCTGTCTCTTTCTGTACACACAGCGGGCTAAGGTTGAGCCCCTGGTCTGTCGCTTAAACTCGATGGCTCCCAAGTGCTCTCTTGGCTTTCATACCCTTTTCATACCTTCCCCACAAATTCTTCATCCTCGCAGCCTCTGGAAGAACTTTTAAAGACAGTTGGAAGCAGCCAGCGGTGCACACCTGCAGTCCAGGTTGTTCCCAAGGCTGAGGAAGGGAAATTGCTTGAGGCTGGACTCAAAGCCAGCCTATGCCATAATAGAGACCTATTTTATTAGAAAAAGACTGAGGAGAGGAGAGAAAGAGAGAGAAGAGAAAAATGAGAGAAAGAAGAAAAAAAAGATACAGATAAATAAAAATTCACTTTCGCTTTAAACCTCTTAGTGATAAAACCAAACCTCCTAGGGGTTCTTCATCACAATATCTGTCAAGACTAAACTAAAGCTGGAAGTGTAGCTCAGAGGTTCAGGGCCTGCCTGGCAAACATGAGACTTCAGTTTGATTCTCACCCTCCCTGCAAAAGAAAAATATTTTAAAAGACTAAACTTTTAAAACCTGCTTTTCTTCTCAGCTTCATCTACCACAGATTACACAGTCTGAACAGGGTTACAATAATCTCTTTCCTCCCGCTGGTCTTCTAGCAGCTTGCTATCCCCACAGCAAGAGATAGGATCTAACTCCCCTTCCCCTGGATGTGACTGTTGACTTGTATACCGGGTCTCCCATAGAATGTGGCAGCCGTGACACTGTGACTTTTTTTTTTAAACACAGCGAGGTATATGCCTTTTAGCAATGGCTCTTTTGTTTAGTTTTGTTTTGTTAGTTTTTTGAGACAGGCTCTTGCTTTGTAGTTCAGGCTGCCCTTGAGCTCACTATATAGCCCAGGCTGGCCTGAAACTCACAGTAGTCCTCCTGCCTCTGCCTCCCAAATGGTAGAATTACAGGTGTGCACCATCTTGCCTGGCTGTCCCAACTATATTATTTTTTAATATTGCGTGGAGTGTTCCAGAGAATTTGCTTTTTGGTGCACATTTTCTAACTTTCTTGTATATTTCTTCAAAATAGCCTGTTGAGATTTTTAAAGGGTTTGTATCAAATTGATAAGTTTTGATTACTCTTTTACACAGTGAGAGTCACAAGTATTGATCCACACATTGCACGCGTGGATGTGATTCTTAGTTTGTGTGCATTCTCAGTCTTTCTGTGTACTGGCAAGATCCCTGCTGTGTCCAGCACTGTTCAGCATATAGTGACTGCCCAGTGTCTGTCTCTCTCCTGTCTGCTTTTGTCCTTAGAGGCTGAGTGAAATATAAATGACAAAATCTTTCATGCACCTGACTGGCTAGTAGTTGAGACATCTGGGGTTTGCTTTTGAGGTGCTCTTCTGTCTCCTTGGAGCTCACAGACAGGTGCTTAGAAGGGCTGGCTGCTCACCCACCCGTCTTCCCTCTCAGCTGTCCTCCTTGCCTGAGTGCTAGCTGGCTGGGGACAGCTTGGCCACTTTCCTTCCAGTTTTACTGAAAGTTGCAGGTGGGCTATGAAAGAGAGAAGTCACATGCAGAAAAGGGACCCATTTTAGGAATAAACAAAAATCCCTTGCATAGCTCTCTTAAATATCTACTGGAATCCTAATGATGCATCACTTAATTGATCTCTGTCTGCTGTCTCTGTCTCCACATTGGCCCAAAGCTCTTCAATCCGCGGCATTCGGAATCCTGCCTCACACTTTACCCAAACCGTCCCACAAGGTCACCAGTGTCCTTTCACGGCACTGATTCCCACGGAAAACTTCTGTTGATGCCACACATGACCACTCAGCAGCATCAGGCACTGTTTGTCACTCCCTCTTTCTTAAAGTGTTGTATTTGCTTGGCCTTGGGGAACCCGGATTTATCTGAGTCACTATGGTGATCCCAATCCTTTTGCCAATAGTCTCTCTCTCTCCCAATCTCTCTTTCCCTCCTTTCTTCTCTCTCTCTTTTCTTTTCTTTCTTCCTTCCTTCCTTCCTTTCTCCAGATTCAGAGCTGAGAAGGATTAGAAGATCAGTGACCAAAGTATAGGTCACACAGGGTGACATTCTATCAAAAGCGAACAAGAATACATGTGCTTTGAGTGGGGACATCCATCCGTAGCACCTTAGAGAGATGCAGGTGAGATCAAGGGCAGCACCTTCAGTTCTGCCAGTGGTATAAGCAGCTGTTCAGGACTTGAGCTAGAAGGATGTTGGGGTCTTTTCTAAGGAATGTCAGGTGTTATCCTGCCAGCTCTCCAATTTCAGGGTGTGCACCTTCTTTGTCTAACAACCAGGCTACTTTACAACTCCACAGGGAAGCAGTTAAGTTGTAAAGAAACATTTACAATAATGGAAATGATTCTTACCCCAGCAATGCAAATGAATCCCTGACCCATACCAAGGATGGAACAATACAAATGAATTCTGACTGGCAAAGTTACAGTTGAATCCTCTCCTTCAAAAAGTCATGCACTATCACCACCGTTTTTTGAAAAATGTAATTTAACATAGAATAACATACATTTTTTCTTCTACATAAAGACTTTTTTAAAAAAAATCTTAACTTCTAGGGCCGGGGATTTAGCTCAGTGGTTCCAGCACCTGTCTTGCAAGTGCAAGGACCCGGGTTCGATCCCCGGTAACCACATACAATCCTGGGCGTGGAGACTCACCCCAGCAGCAACCAGTACCACATTCCAGTGCTGGGCATGGTGGCTCATGCCTGTAATCCCAGCATTTGAGAGGTAGAGGCAGGAGGATTGCTGTGATGTGAGTTTCAGGCTGAGCTCGGGGCCAGCCTGAACCACAAAGCGAGACCCTGTTTCAAAAAACCAAAAAATCTTAACTTCTAGTTATTCATTTGGAAAACACTTCTCAGCCAGGATTTGGTGGCATCTTCCTGTAATCCCAGCACTCAGGAGGCTGTTGCAGGAGAATTGATATGTGTTTGAGGCCAGCCTGGGATATGTAGGGAGCTCCGGGCCAGCCTGAACTACAAAGCAAGACCCATCTAGAAAATAATTTTAAAAACAAAGAAAAAAAAATAATTCTCACCTTAAAGAATTACAACAGGAATTAACTCTTTTTTTTTTTTTTTGAGACAGGCTTTGTAGTTCAGGCTGGCCCTAGCTCACTATGTAGCTCAGGCAAGCCTCAAACTCACAGCAATCCTTCTGCCTCTACCTCTTGAGTGCTGGGATCACAGGCATAAACCACCAGGCCTGGCATTGTGGTATGTGGTTACTAGGGATGTACTCGGGACCTTGCACTTGCAAGGCAGGTGCTGGAACCACTGAGCTAAATCCCTGACCTCCCGGAAGTAACTCCTAAAGAGCATCTGTTTCTTTGTCTTCCTCTTTTGAGCCTGTTCCTTCAGGTCAGGGAGCAGTATGTTTCTCTCTGTTCTTACAGCCAAACCCAGCTCCTGGCACAGAGCTGATGCTCTTTGAGTTAATGAATGAATGGAGTAGGAATAATGGAAGTCACTTTCATACCTCGTAATACTCACTAGCCATTGGCCCTGGAACCCACATTCCTGGTTCCACATAACTTTTTTTCCCAGGTGCTAGGGACTGCATCTGAGTTCTGCAGCATGGAAGGCATGTACCATACCCCTGATCCCCAGCCCCAGCCCCAGTCCCATATATCTTACAGGAAAGCAGTAGACTTTACAGTGATGTTTACAGGACAACAGCAGAGATGACGATGTTTTCATTATCTGTGTCAGCTTCCTTGTGTATATGTTCTCTCTATGGTCTCAGAGGCTATTAATGTTATGAGCAGGTGAGACCTGAGGCTGCTTTCTCAGGTCCCCCCCAAGATGGTGCCGATGCGGGTCCAGCCTGCCGCTTTGTGCCCTCCTGCTCCCCTGCAACCTCCAGCGGGGCTCGGGTTTCCAGACCTCGGTCTTGTCCTGCCCAGCCTGTCGGTGTCTCCCCCCAGGCACCCGGGGGAGCATCCGCTGCTCAGCAGCACCACTTCATACCGGGCCAGCAGGAGTCCCTGCCTCTCTCTTGGCCTCCCAGGATCCTGTTCTGTCTCTACTCCAGCCGTATGTCTCCCTAGGGAAGGAATTCTGTGAAGTTAAGGGGTCCCAGACCCAAGACCAGCCTCTTCTCTGTCCTTCTAGCCACAGTCTGAGTGCCGGGGACCTGCCTATGGGGTCTGAGGACCCAGGTCCGGGGTAGCGGATGGAATGGGGACAGTACGGCAGGGTGCCCCAAGCTGTGTACTCTGAGGACCCTCTCAGGACAGAGCTGGGGATGGGCGTGGGCCGTGGGTGGGTGTGGGATCCCAGAGAGTCTAGAATTTGAAATTCAAATATCGCCTTCAAAGCTGTTGGGAAAGTTTATTTGTCAAGGTAGGAGAATAGTACATATTTTACTTAACAGTTTGTCAGTTTAATTTGTAACATTTCCTCTCGACACAGACGGTGTGTGGGTCTCTGTGTCTGCTCTTGTCCTGGCTTTGCAACTGTTACAGCAGGCCTGTTCTTTCTTTTTCTTCCTTCCAACTCCTTCCAATCACTTCCTGATTTTCACATCATACCTCATGGGTCCTCAAAAGAAAAAGATGAAGATGAACTTTATATACAATGAAATACATTGCACCATATCCATATCCATATGGTAGAAATGATCTGACAGCTTTTAGAAAAGAAAAAGGCGGCTCAGTGTAACTGATGTAGCATGAAGGCCGGAGAAGGGGGGGTGACCAGGGGACAAGAGAGAGACGGTGAGCAGTGACGGAGATCCCAGCACCTGCTCCCTCTTCCCCTCGCTGATTCTCCAGCCGCTGGGCTCTGTCAGGGCCGGGCGTGTGCTGCTCCCTCCCGCTGGATGCGCTTTTCCTCAGCTGGGGATGGCAGCGCCCACCCTTGGCCCGGCCCAGCCCTGTTGCCAAGGCAGGTCTCCTCCCCTGCAGCCATCACCTTATCGAGAAGACTCCCTGACTGCATCTCTCCCACCGCAGGCGGCTTTGTCTTTCTTTTCCCTCATAGCACCAGCATTCGTCATAAAGAGCTAGTTATTTGCCTCTTTGTCCTCTATCTTTCTCTCCTAGGGTATAAGCAGGTATCTGTTTTGATCTCTGCTGTACCCCCAACATCTAAATACAGTGCCAGATGTACAGTAAGCAGATAAACCAGATAAACATACATGAGTGACAAAAGCCTGGACCCTATGTGTCAGTGCCTGGAATGCTACTGAGAGTACACAGGAGAAATGGGTCAAATGATTGTTAAGGAGGAGAGGAAAAGAAACTTTAAACTGCCACTCTTTTGTGATGCCTGACTTTGTTATTATATACACGACACTTATTTTGAAAATGATTTTTTTAACATCCTATAAACTCATTAATAGAAATAAGAGTTGAAAAACATTTGGTGGAGCCCCATGATGGAATATTCTATGGTAATGAAAAAACAAATAGTGGTCTACTATGACCACACAGATGGATCTCTCAAATGCAGACGAAAAAAAGTATATAGTCAAATTCAGAGAGACAGAAAAGAGATTAGCGGTCCCAGAATGAAAGAGAAAGGAATCAAGAGTGATTATTTCATGGATATGGGGTGTTTTAAATTTTTTAAAAAAAATTTCTGTACTGGGGATCGAACTCATGACCTTGCATTTGCAAGGCAGGTACCAGAACCACTGAGCTAAATTCCTGGCCCCATGTGAAGTATTTTTAAATTAGGGTCTTCAAAGAAACAGAAACAATAGGGGCTGAGGGATAGCTCAGTGGTAGAGCACTCACTTAGCATGCATGGATTTGCTCCTTAACATCCCCCCCAAAAGAATATATATAATTTATATAAATTGGATATATTTATATGTAAGCAATCATGTATATAATTGGCCAAGAAGACCCATGTTCTGCCAGCTTCAAGCTGGAGAATAGAAAAGCTGCTGTTCTATTTCAGACTAAGCCTGAAGGCCTAAGAACTCCATATGAAGAATTCACAAAGTGCCACTAGATCATACACTTCAGAATGGTTAATTGTGTGTTTTCAATTCTGCCTCACTTTGAAAATAGGTAGTACGATGCCATTTAATACAGCTTACAGTGCACCAAAAAACAGCATGTGTACTGTCTGAAGATGCAGTAAAGGTATAAAAGAACGCAGGGAGACCAGAGACCTCGCCTCTCGTCTCTCCAGAGGTTCCTCAGAGCTGAGAAGAAAACCAGCATGCAGAGATTACCCAAGACGCTGCCGCTGGAGTAGAAATGTTTGGTTTCTTAAACTGCCTGGCGGACAGACTGCTGTTTTATGCGGATATTCCTCCTTTCACGGTCTACCTGTTTAATGACTGTTTGGACTTGTGACTGAGTCACACTGCACTGCTCAATTTACACCCCACCTTTTTATTTGCATAGTTCTGTCCATCTTGCTTAGAGAAAGAACCTCAGTATCTTTTTTGTACAGTATCTCTTTGTAGTACTGTAATTTTTGCTGATTGGACCATACAGTACAGTACTGTAGTTTTATTTTCTGTTGTATATTATGGTGCTACATGTAAGGAATAAAAACAGAGTCATCCAGTTGGAGTTTCCTTTGATCTGAAAGCTGTAATGTATATACTACATACAATTCCTCATTTAATGACTTATTCATTCAATCACCTGGTCACAGGAACAGAATTCAGTTATTTAGCAGGGTATGGCTACATCCTTTCCTTTATACTTTTAGTATGTCTAAAATGTTCTTTAATAGCAATTTCACAAAATTCTTGTCTGCACTTTTCCTTTGGATTCTGCTGAATGAGCTGAATTGTGTTGCTCCTCAGATGTGTTTGTTGAAATCTTAACACCCCATACTTCAGAAAGTGACCACATTTGAATATAGAACTTTAAAAGAAGCAATGAAATCCAGGAGCTGCCAGTATAGTGGTGCATGCCTGTAATCACAGCACTCAGGAGGCTGAGGCAGGATGATCACTATGAGTACAAGGCCAGCTAGGAATACCTTGTCTCAAAACAAACAATAAACAAACAAAAAGCCAGGACCAATGGGACTTCCCTATAGTCTCAGGTAGCTGGCATGCTGAGACAGGAGGATCACTTGAGCTAGTTCAAGACTAGCCTGGGAAACAGCAAAATCCTATCTCAAAAAGAAAATCAAATCAAAAGGTAGTATGTTAAAATGAATTCATTATATTGGCCCTGAATCCAACATTTCAAGTGTCTTTATAAGAACATTTCAAGTGTCTTTATAAGAAGAGATTTGGACACAGGGTTACACAGGAAAAAATAGAAGCCGACCATCTAGAAGCCAAGGAAAGAGAACTTGGAGGAAATGGATCTGCTAATATTTCTAGTGCAGACTAGCTCACACCCTCAAACCGGCTCTGTCGTTTAAGGCACGCAGCTTGTGTCATTTTATTTAAGCAGCATAGGAAACAGTCCGATTCACCCATCCTCTTCCTTCCCCCAGTGCCCTGCGGACCACAGCTTTGTACTTTTCTATTTCCTGTTCACACCATGGGACTTCCTGGTGTGTTTAGCCCCCAGAGCAGAGAACCAGCCTAGGAACAAGTTAGCAAGGAACTCTCATCTGCAGAAAGACTGGTGGTCACTGTCACCCTTTTGCCTGTTTCCAGTTCTTTTTTTTTTAGACAAGGTCTTGCTTTGTAGTTCAGGCTGGTTCTGAACTCAGCCTCCAACTCATAGCAATCTTCCTGCCTCTGCCTCCCCAGTGCTGGGATTACAAGTGTGAGCCACCACACCCTGCACTGTGTGGTATGTGATACTGATTGCTAGTGAGCATGAGTTACCATGCCCACCCGGCACTGTTGTATGTGGTCACCAAGGATCAAACCCGGGCCCTTGTCCTTGCAAGGCAGGCACCGGAACCACTGAGCTAAATCTCCGGCCCCCATTTCCAATTTTTGGCATTTGCAAAACTCAACTTTTAATACTTGAGCTCTGACTGTACAGGAGCTAGGGCTACAGAAGAAAATGGCAATGAGAACTTCAGGGGCCCTGAGATATTCCTGGCTGACCAAGGGTCTAGCAAAGACCCTTGCTGTGGGAGAGGACTCACATAGGAAGTCACCCCATGGCCTATTGGGGAGGCCGTGTCCAGTCTTGCGGCATGTAGATGCACAAGTTCGAGTTCCAGATCTGATTCTTATTCTCTGTGAGACCCTGGGCAAATGATGTAACTTTTCTGTGTTTCGATTTTCTTTTCTTTTAAATAGTCATGATAATAAGAGTACTTGCATGTTAGGGTTGTTGGGAAAATTAAATGAGGTATTATCTGAAAGACAGCGTAGTTCCTGGTGCACATGAAGTGCTGTATTTCATCTTGCTTTACCAGGTAGCATCATTTCTTTAGACAGAATGGCCTGGGTGATGTGTTGGTGAGGAGACATCCTCACACCCTGGCTAATCCTTGAAACTGCAGATTTTCAGTACATTGTATGCAGTTTGCCAGTGAGAGTGGTGCCCGGTATGCGTCCTGCCCTCTAGCTCCAGGTATTACCCACAGGACCTTGCCTTGCAAGTGGAATGTCCTGGCTGAGCCTGGCCCAGAGGTGGCTGCTTGAACATTCCCCAGTGTTTCCCTTCCTGTAACTCCGGGAGCACTGACATGATACCTGTCCCCTTCAGGGCAGCTGTACTCCTTCAGGCCCTTGGCTTTCCTCCGGTCTCCCCAACCTGGGTTTCTGCACAGCCCAGATCAGAGCTTGGCCTGGGATGCGGCACCAGGAGACCAGGAGACAAGGAAGGTCTGAGGTGAATGGAGTTCTCCCCACGGTGAGGCCAGCAGAGGAGACAGGGGCTGGCTCCGTCTCAGGATCACCTTGGCACCAAACCATCAGGAGTCAGCCCTTGAGATCACTTGCTTGGAACCCTGGACCTACCACTTACTAGCTCTGTGACCCTGTAAGTAACCTCAGTAGTCCCAAGCCTTGCTCCTCCTTTCCTGTGAAATGGGGCCAACACTAGTACGTAGTTTGTAAGGTACTTCCCGAGAGTGAGATAGTGCACAGGAAGTGACTGTGCAGGGCTGGCACATAGGGACTGCTCCATGAATTCCCTATATTGCTGTCTAGGACATTTCTGCTGGCCTCTTTCATACCGGAAGACCCAGGGTACTGGAAACCATCCACTTGCAACCGTGTGCAGTTAAGAGGAAGCGGGACCCTCCTTTACATTTCAGTTTGCTTCAGGATAGTATTGCTGCGTCCACACTTCCCACGCTGAACTCTTTCCAGAACACTGAAGATCAAAGTTTTTTCCTGCACTGACAACTGTTGATTTACGGTTCTGTCCCTATACAATTCTCTGGGGGCCTCTCCCGCCTGAGCAGCAAAGTCTGAGGGGTGCACAGTGCCTTTTGTGTGACTAGATCCAAGCCTTGCGCTGTCAGCTCAACAATGCCTTTTGCGGGCTGCCAGGTGTCTGGGTCCTGCAGGCTCTTGGTCTGAGGCAGAAGGTGCCCCAGGGCTCAGCTCACCAGGAACAATCCTGGAAAGTGTGACAGAAACGCAAAGCTCGATCCTAATTAGAAGCAGTGAAAGCAGGTTTTGTTCTGTGCTAATTGTGGCAGAAGAAGAAGTGTTTGGCCTGGAATTATGCTCAACTGCGCTCAGTGTAGAGGTGACCTGGCCTTTGAAAGGGAGAGTCTGGGGGAGCAAGTGAGGCTCCAGCAGGGTCAGGGAAGTGAAAAATGACAAAAAGTGGGCGAGTGGTCAACGTCCGTGTAATCGGGCCATCTGTTGTACTAATTGGCTCTTACTGAAGTTAGACTCGATGCTCCCAGGAGGCTCTGGGCGAGGGGCCCTCTGCTTCTGTAATTGCATTGCCGAGGACTGGCTCTCAGGTCCTAGAGAAAGACTTGCCAGGATTTTAGCAGATACACACATCTCAGAAGGACACAGTCTGGATTTATAACTTTAAAAGAATTTGTTTTTCCTTCTGGGACTTTTTTTTGGGCAATACTGAACCTAGAGCCTCACACAGTTTAAAATTTTCAAACTAAACCCAAGTCCAGAGCCTATGTAAGATGGTGGCTGGAACAAATAACTTCTTTTGAGAAACTTGAACTTCTCCAAGTGGGGTAAAAGGGTCTGGCCCATCTCCAGGACACAGCCGGGGGTGCCTCTGGATGCCATGTTCGATTTTTCTGAGTCTCTTTAGAAGGGAGAAAGGAAGTGGTGAGATCGTTGGAGCTGGTCTACATCAGAACTCTTGGGAGAACTCATGAAAATGCAGATTCCAGGCTGTGCCCTCTGAATTTAACCCCACAACCCAAGAATCTGCAACCTCTCAGGCACTACTGACCACAAATGACCTTGAGGCCACACTTAAGAAGAAACTGGTTTAAATTATAAACACACTGTCTCAAATAGACAACGGACCCCCAGAAACCATCTGAGCCAGGTATCCATAGTAACAGTCTTCCCCAGAAAATCTGGCGAAGTGCTGTGTCCGCCGGGCCCCACCTCGCCCCGCCATTTATGTTTCCACAGGCTCACTTGCCTTAAGCAGCCTTCCCTAGATAGGTATTTAGTACCCAGCCTTCTGGGTCACCTAGACCTTCCTCTTGGCTTGAAGGTCACTCAAGGCTTCTTTAGTCTATTCAGAAACTAAGACCACCTCCCTACTGCCTTCTTTGGCCATAGCCTGGAGTCAGGAAGCTGTCTTTGAAGCCAGAGTCCTAGGCCCTTAGAGCAAAAGCAGACAAGAACATTTGATGGATAGGGAAGCTTAATTCTCTTTGGCCTGATAGTTGATTAATGATAAAAAGCAAAGAATGGGCTGGGGAGTTAGCTCAGTGGTTCCGGCACCTGTCTTGCAAGCACAAGGACTCGGGTTTGATCCCTGGCAGCCACATACCATACTGGGTGTGGAGATTCACGCCCAGCAGCAATCAGTACCACATACCACAGTGCAGGGCGTGGTGGCTCACACCTGTAATCCTAGCACTCGGGAGGCAGAGGCACGAGGATTGCTGTGATGTGAGTTGGAGGCTGAGCTCAGGGCCAGCCTGAACTACAAAAACGAGACCCTGTCTCAAAAAAAAAAAAAAAGTAAAGAGGGAGTTGGTTGGCTATAATCTCAGCTCACTGGAAAGCTGAGGCAGGAAGATCTCAAGTTCCAGCATAGCCTAGGCAACTTAGTGAAGTAGCAAAAACCTGCCCCCCAAATGAAAAAGGGCTGGTGATACAGTTCAGTGTGAAAGCTCTAGGTTCAATTCCCAATACTGCTAAATAAAAGTAATCACCAAACAAAAAAGCAAAGAAAGACTGGGGGTGTAGCTCATGCTAGCATGCATGAGGTTCTATATCTGATCCCTAGCACCACGCAGTGGGCAGTAAAGAGTTCACTAACAAAGAACATTACTATTCTTCTCTTCTGTTAATACAACCAAAAAATCAGAGGACCACGGATTTAGCTCAGTGGTTCCAGGTCCCGAGTTCATTCCCCAGTAACCACACAGAGCAATGCCAGGCTTGGTGACTCATGCCTACCAGCAATCAGTACCACTCACCACAACGCTGGGGATGGTGGCACACACCTGTATTCCCAGCAGTGGGGAGGCAGAGGCAGGAGGTTTGCTGTGATTTCCAGGCTCACCTGGGCTACATAGTGAGCTCAAGACCAGCCTGAACTACAAAGTAAGACCCTGTCTTAAATAAATAAAAGGAATCAGAGCTTTTTCCTTGTAGAAATGGCTGATTCTAGAATTGAGGCAGGGAAATACATAAAATATATGAAATGAGCCATAAGTATTCTTGCAGCACCAGAGATAAGGAAGTAAACACCTCATCAACCTCCAAGCCCCCAAATCCCTGAGCTTCCATTGATAGGGAAAAGTCAGAGGTACACAGGAGTCAAGTGAGAGAGTTCCTATGGTAAAGCTGGAAGTATCTAAGAGAAATAATAAGAATTGGATTGTAACCCAAAGTATAAATGAAATATCTGGGAATCCATACAGACATAAATCAACAAATGAGTTAACAAGGGGAGAGGAGATACACATCCCCCAATAGTTTGTGCCAATTATCTTCTTCTTCTTTTTTTTTTTTTTTAAGGTTTTTTGAGACAGGGTCTCACTTTGTAGTTCAGGCTGGCCCCGAGCTCAGCCTCCAACTCACATCACAGCAATCCTCCTGCCTCTGCCTCCCAAGTGCTGGGATTACAGGCATGAGTCACCACACCCAGCACTGTGGTATGTGGTACTGGTTGCTGCTGGGGTGAGTCTCCACACCCAGTATTGTATGTGGTTACCAGGGAATCAAACCCGGGTCCCTGAGCTTGCAAGACAGGCGCCGGAACCACTGAGCTAACTCCTCAGCCCGGCCAATTATCTTTTTGAAAGGCAGGGGGATCTAAGTCCCAGCCCTGCAGTGTGGGTGTGCAGTGACATCCAGAACACAGGACAGGCAGATGCTAGACAATAACCCTGTAGTGGAGAAACCGCCTAACTACCTAAGCCCCGGGAGTAGACTCATCACCAACAGCAGTAAGCCTTGCGGATAACACGTACTCTGGATCTGATGTGATACAAATCTCCCTTTACTTCTATTATCTTCCTCCTAAAACCCGGTCCGGTCTAATCATGAGAAAACACCAGATGGATGCAAGAGCGGGCATCCTACAACAGAGTTGACAAGGGCTCGTCAGAACTGTCAAGGTCATCAAAAACAAGGGAAATCTGAGGAATTGTCACAGCCAAGAGGAGATTAGGGAGACATGTCAACCAAATGTAATGTGATATTTGAAGTGGAATCTCGGAACAGGAGAAAAACACAAGGCAAAAAGAAAATGTGAAAAAACTGGGCTCCAGTTAGTAGTAATGTATCAATGTTGATTGATGCAATGTCATATCAAAACGAATGTGACATTCTAATGGACAACATTAATAGCAGGGAAAAGTCTATAGTGTGGAGGCTGGTGAATATATCAACTCTATTCTATCTGCTCAATTTTTCTGTAACTCTAAAGCTGTTCTAAAAATAAAGTCTGTATAAAAAAGAAAGACAAGCTGAGGAGAAAGACAGCAATGACAAACTCCAGCTGTGTGAGGGCTCTTGGGATCTTCAGGAAGGAAGGGGAGGATCAGTTTTTCTCCATGTGCCCCACATCTGCTCCGTAGGGAGCTGGGGACTCGCCAACATGTCCTGGGATGCTTGTGTCTCTGCGGTTCCAAAGCAGCCTGTAGAATGCATTTTGGGAAGCGGAGAGACAGAGAAAGTTTCTGCACTTTGCACCATTCATGTGGCTAGGGAGGAACTGGCGGTGGATCATTAAGGGCAGACAAAGCCTCCTGGAATCTGGGGCTGTCCTGTCAGTTCATATCAATTTACCCATCTGTTATGGTGTATGTCTCGATGTTCTCCCAAAGCCTCATGGGGATTTTGAAAGGTGATTGGATTACAGGGTGATAGATCTCACTTGCTGTTAGGAGGCAGGGTTTGCTCTGAGGAAAGGGATACTGGGGCATGACTTGGAGGAGTTTATCTCTCTCCCCAATTCCTCCTTGTCCCTTCTGGGCTTCGGGGATTCCATGTCCCTCTGCTATCATACTATATTGTTTTAAAGCCAGTTGCCTGTGGACTGAAATGTGGGCCGAAATAAATCTCTTCTCCCTTTTAACTTGGGGTATTGAGTATTTTGTTATAGCACTGAGGGAGGTAAGTAATACAGATTTTAGTACCAGAGAAATGGGGTCGTTGCTGTAAGACTATCTGGCCATATGGTTTAGATGCCTTTGGAACTAATTCATGGGAAGAATTTGGAAAGGTTTTGAGATGTTGGCTGGAGAAACTGCAGAATGCTCTAAGCCAAGTTTGATGAGTGATTCTGGTATGAGCTCAGAAGACCTGAATACTGATTTTTAATAAGCAAAAAGAAAAGATCAAGCTCAGGAGGTTGGAGTTGGGAATAAGGACTCACTGGCAGATGGACTGCAAGTCATGTGTGTTACGCTCTGGTGGAAAATTTCTCCATATTTTTCGTATATCCTGAGACTTTTTGGAAGACTGAGATTAAGAATGGTGCCCTAATGAATCTGGCAGAGGCAAGTTCAAGGCAGCCCAATCTTGGGACTATGGCATGGATACTCTGGGGGTTTTTACCCAAGTTTATACTGAAAAGCAAGAGTAAAGACCCACTTTAAAAGTTTTCAAAAATGGCTTCAGGGCATGTGAGCAACCAGCAAGACCCCACCCACCTTTCACAGGCTCAAGATTTCAAAAGTGAAAGACTTCACTTTGAAAACAGAGCTCCAGGGCCCATGCTCCAAAAGGGAAGTCTAGGGAACTTGTCACCTGGGATTCACCTCATCATGCTCAGCTGTTTAAGGACTCACAGACTTCTGAAGCCATGATGCAAGGAAGCCTGGCTATTGCTTGAGCAGGCAGTAGACCTCAGTGTTGTCTATGTAGAGCTGGTTTTACAGGAATGCAGAATGGAAGTTGCCACCCAGATTTCAGAAGGTAGCCCAGGTAGCGTACTCCTGAGAAGGGAATGCATGAAGCTGTGATGGTAAAGCCATAAGTACAGCAGAGACCTGAAGAAACTGAGAATCCAGGAGCATGGTACATCTGAGGAAAGTCACAGGTGAGAAAACCCAGCCCAAGAGAGAGAAGCCATGAGGGCTACTACCACTGGCAATGCCATGGGGCAGGGCTGCTCAAGCCTTTTGGAGTTTGCACCTTATTACAGCTGCCCAAGGTACTGGACACAAGAGTGATGGTATTTAATTTTTCCATGCTGTGTTTTGATGCTCTTGGTTTTTAACCTCCTATTTTGCCCTTTTGGAGTGAAAATGTTCAACGTGTGCCACTCTGTGTGTGTCCACACTGTTTAATTTATTTTTGAAATTACAGAGGTTCACAACTAAAAGTTTGTCCTGTGTTTCAGAGTAGGCTTATGACAGACTTTTCCACAATGCAGGAACTGTTAGGACTTCGATGACTCTTCGAGATGGGCTAAATATATTTTGCATAAAAAGATGTGTGTTAGTTTTGAGGGGCCTGGAGGGACCATTATAGTCTCCCTAAAGCCTCATGTGTTCAAAGATGGGTGCTTGAAAAGTGATTGGATTATGGGAATGGTGTGACTGACTTGTTGTGAGAAAGTGGGTTCTGGTTGGAAGAGGCAGATCAATGTAAGTGTGACCCAGAAGGGTGTTCTGCCCTTCCTGGCTCCTCCCATGATGCTCTGCTTCCTGTCTGCCATGCCATAAGCAACGCTGCTCTGCCATGGTGCCCTGCCCTGAAGCTAATGGAACATAGGCTTACACTTTGTTAGCCAAAGTAATCCTCTCTTCCCTCAAGTCACGGGTATCAGTTTTTTGGTTTGTCTTGGGTTTTTAGAGAAATCTCTCACTGTGTAGTTCAGGTTGGCCTTGAGCTCACTAGTCCACACTGGCTTCAAACTCACAAGGATCCTCTTGCTTCAACCTCTTAAATGTTAGGATTATAACCATGCACCACCATGCCTAGCTGGGTGTTGAGTATTTTGTCCCAGCGATAGGAAAGTAATTAAGACACCCGGCTAAGTGCTCCCCACCTCCATCCCCCAAAAAGGTAAATCTGAGCTCAGTGCCATTAGTGGACAAAAGGGACTCCTGAATTTTCTTTGAGTCACTCTTCCAACCCAACTTGCTCCCACAGAATACAAATTGAGGTCTTAAACACACTTTTGAGCTGCTCTTAATGCAAAAAAATCCAAACTGGGTAATTTCTGTCTACATGACCTGGAGCCTCTTCGAGCTGTGTGAATGGGAGTTGCCTGGGTCCTAGAGTGAACGCTGTAATAATTTTGAAGCAATTTTGAAGCCATTTTTATAAAGGCCTGTCTTCTTATTTTTATCATCCATTTACTAAGCCAGAATTCTCAGTGATGAGCACTGTCCCCTCTTCTCTGTGTACTCAATGCCAAGCACAGTGGCTGGTCCATAAAAGATGCTCCAGAAATGTTGCTGGGTGGATAAATGGGAAATTAAAGGCAGGCACCTCGTCTCTTCAGGCTGATACCTAGCATTATCCCCCTGAAAGGAAGCCGCTCCAGCCTCAAACAAAGAAGCCTTAGTCAGTGAGGCTGGAAGGATAAAGACGTATGGCTTTATCTGACTTTTGAAATATGAAAAATAGATTGCTGATTTTCCTCTTTCACTGTTGTTTATAGGTGTGTGGTGGATCATGGGAAACGTACAGAAGCAGCTCTGGCATATTGAAGCATGTGGAGGCCAAGTGCTCCGCAGCAAGGGGAAGAGAGTTTGAGATATAATCACTAATTCCCACCAGTGTGGATTTGGGCCCATCAGGCAAACATCTACAACTAAAGTATGAATATCTATGGCACAGATTATGTATTATATAAACAAACCAGTGGTACTTGGAGATACATAAAGCTTTATAAATGAAGATGTGTTATTCATACATGGTCACAAAATCTTCAGTTAGCACAGGACACACCTGTATGAATAATCTGTGATTCCATTATCTATTTGTCTTTGTGTTATAGGTTCAGCAGAAAAGAGACATTTTTCACACCCTTGCATGTGCACACATATACATACAACTGCTGATTTTCTCTTTCTTGGTACTAGGATTGAATCCACAGCCTTCACACTGAGCTACATTCCCAGCCCTTTTTTACTTTTTATGTTAAGACAACATCTCTCTGGGTCAGTATGCAATTCAATCTGAGCTTGAATTCACTATATCACCCAGGCTGGCCTTGAACTTGAGGCAATCCTCCTGTCTCAGCCTGCTCAGTGTCAGGATTACAGGTGTGAGCCATGACGCTTGGTTTGCTTTCTCTTTATTTCTTAATAGATCCTCGGAATTTAAAGACCCAGACTGGAAACAGTTTATCACTGAGATACATCTTCAACCCCTCCTGTAATCCATTTGAGGGAAGAAAAGATATCATTATGCTCTGACCACACAATGAAAAGGAGAGGCCATTTTCAGTTTTGCTGAATCAATACAGAGAGGTGCTCTTTTCTGAGTTATGGGAAAGAAATTGCCAAGAATAAAAGGAACTTATCACTGCCTCTCTACAGGAAGTTGGAGCACAAGGCTGTGCAGGGGGTTGTGCACATGAGCACACATGCTGACACACGTGTGGAATTGTGGGTCCTTTTGGGAGTAAGCATGCAGGAGCTCCAAAGAGAGGACAGGTCACCTCACACCAGGCCAGGAGCAAAGGAACTGGCTCCTGAGCAAGCTGAGAGGCTTTGTCGGCTCTTAGACAGAAGCTGCCCCTGGGGCATAGCTAACAAAGGCCATTTTGTCATAGTGTTGGGGCCTGGTGCCCTGGGCCAGAGACATGGAAAGAGTTAAGTCAATCGTGGGGGAGACCCCTCGCAGCTCGGGGCTGACATGTAACAGGCATCCCCCGAAAGCTTTCCTTTGCAGGAATAAAAGGATCAGTCTTGCACGATCTGCACAGGGCCAGGGCCTTGGCCAATGGAAGGTACTTACCGGGTGTGAGACCTTTTCACATGACCAGCAGTTAGTCCAAAGACAGGCTGGGTCACCCCGAGACAGTGTGCTCTGTCATGGGGCAGTGTGAGCAGTGGTGCGAACAATGCCTGGGGTGGAAGTGGTGGGTCGCTGTGTGGACCATGTAGTCCTGGGGGTTGGGGCTCAGGGAGGTGATGAAGGTGGTGACAATGACATTCCTAACTCCCACTGTTGGAGACCCAAGGACTCTAGCACACTAAGCAAACGCTGCTCCCTTGAACTGCACTCCAGTCCCTGTTGTCAAGTTCTTACGGTGGGCAGAGTTTAGGCAGGGAGCTGCCCCAATGTGACCATTAGGACTCTGATTTTCTCCCTCTCTGGGCATAAAGTCACTGTAGCTTCCATTGCACTGTCTAATAAGCAGCTGTTGGCCTTGTTATCGATTTAAATTAAGTAATAGCAAATGAAATAAAAAGTGCAATGCTGTGTGACTAGAGGTCAGCTGTATTACAGATAGTTTACCAGCCACTATTGGCTTACAGATTTGCTCCCTTGTCCAAGACCATGTGGGAAGATGGAGAACCCAAATCATGGTACCCTACTAGCAACGTCGAGGGTGCTACGTGAATCCAGCAAACCAGCAGTCCCAAATTTGGTTTCCCTCAGCTATTATCTCTAGACCCATTCCAGTAAATTATTCATCAAGACATGTAGAAATGGTGAATATAGCGGATGAGTTTTGGATTGGTTAAAGCCAAGACAAAGCAGAGGAAAGCTTCAGTTAGGATTACTTTCTTTTGGGATTGTAGCAGAGTGGCTGAATTTGTGCCTTGTCGATGGAGCATCATTCATTCAACAAATGTACGTCACGCTCCATCGAGTGCCAGGCACTGTTCCAGGCCTGAGAAAGCACGCCTGCCTTTCTTTTTGCCTCCTGGAGTCGTTAGAATGGATCATTTTTAAAACTCAGACTTTAAATTTGGGTTTTCAGACTTGAAGCTTCTCAAAAAAAAAAGCCAGAGCCGTATGTTATCCAGTAAAAAGGAGCCCTCTGGCCCGTTTGGTGGCAAGGATGACCGCCCAGAAGGCAGTCACCTCCATGTGACCTCGGGCCAGGACTCAAGCCGGCAGCCACAGGTCCCAGGTCGCGGCGGGGCGGGACGGGACGGGGTGGGGCGGGGCGCGGCGGGTACCGGCGGCGGCCGCCAGAGGGCAGGCGGGGAGCGCGCGGGCGGCAGGCTGGACCCCCCGGGTAAGTGAGGCCGCCCCCTTCCGGGGCCCTGGCTCCCGGGGCCGAGGAGCGCTTCTGACGCTGCGGCGGGGCCCGGAAGGGGCGCACAGGGCGGCCCAGGGCAGCGGCTGGGATCTCGGAGCCCTGCACGCCCGGGCTGGGGGCTGAGCCCCGGGGAGCGGCGGGGCGGGCAGGGCCCGGCGCGAACTGTTGCCTTCGGCCGCCCGCCGACGTCTCGCCCCAGCCCGGGAAGCCGGGAGCTGTCCGGGCCCCACCTGGGCCAGCGCCGCGCGCGCATGGCCTGGGCGCGGCCGGAGCCTGCTCGGACCCTCGGCCGTGGCCGTCGCGGTCCGGCGGGTGGCCGGTGGGGGCGGGGCGCGCGGCGGCGGACAGCAGGCGGCGCTGGCGGCGAGCGCGGTGTTCACGGTGGCGCCGGCGGGGCGCACGTGCGCGGGGCCTGGGTCGCTGCGCGGGGCGCGGGGCGCGGGGTGGTGGCGCCCCGGCCGGCGTCTGCGCGGGCCCCCGTGGGCAGGATCCCGCGCTCCAGCGCGGTGGCGTGCTTGCCTTTCGCCCGTGTTAGGGGCCGGAGCCGAATCTTGTTGGCGCGTGGACACTCGGGGGTGTGGGAGTTGAGAGACTGGGTCCCGAGTGCACCCCACCTACCTCCTTCGGGCTGTTGCCCCGGCCCTAGGTTTGTTTTCCGTTCAAAAACTCACTCGCAATGGTCGGGCAAGGTTTGGGACAGCGCTGCATCCTGCCCGGAGCCTCTGTGCTCAGGAGATGGCGCTGGCCTCCCAGGTCCCGAGTCCTCGCCCCGCCTGGCTCCGCCTGGCTTCGAGGGCAGAGCAACCGGTCTGTCAAGAGGTTGCCCCAGGGAGAGAGCTGTGAGGCTGAAGGTGAGACCTGTCCTAGAGAGATTGAGGCAGAGGATCCAGGTGAACGATCCTGATATCATCACCATCTGTGAGCCGGAACCTTGATCCTTTCTGGGGTAGGGGAGTGCGGGGTGTCCCTGGAATCCCTGGTGAGAGAACTCACGGGCCAGCTCCGTGGTCCAGGCTCCGCCTCTGCCCTTCACCTGGAGAGGTTGTGCCTCTCCAGGAGCCTCCACCTCCATGCCTCGCCATCCTTTGACCTCCCAGGAAAGAGCATCCTGCGTCTGAGCCGACGTAAGGTTGGCTTCCCCTTTCCTCTCACTGTCACATTTTCCTAAGTCCCCTGCGTCTGGGGACCCTCCCCTCGCGAGTGCTCCGATGCCTGATGCTCTGCCACTTCGCTGAGAATGCCTGACCGCTCCCTGGGAGTCTGGTTTCCAGACACTGCGCTTCTGTGGGCCTCTGTCCTCCAGGCCCTGGGAAGGCCCCTGCTGTGTGTCCTGTCCCCTAGGAGGCTGTTGTCACTTCTGAGCAGAGCCGCTCTCCTGGTTTTGCTTTTCCTTCTGAGTGTTCCTCCCCCTCTTCTGCGCTGTCCCTCTTTCCTGGCACAGGTTTTTGAGGCCGTGAGTGTGTTTCTCACAAGACAGACTCTCCGGAAGTCTCTGTGACCTCCATGTGGTGTGTCTGGCCTTGTCCTGCCTGTCACACTCTCCTGGGACCCTGCAGGGTCACCACAGACTCACAGTGTCCATGTCTGGGCTCCTCCTTCCAGGCAGCTTTCCTGTCACTCCGCAGCAGCAGGTTCCCTTGGCTGCCACACAGGCGGGCACATGTGTCTCACCTTCAGCCTCACACCTCACACCGAGTGCCTGGCTGCCCCCTTTCCTTTGTGAGCAGCTCTTTTGGGCCTGGCATAGCTTCAGGCAGAGAACAGTTTCTAAACTGGTCTTTCTGCTGCCAACCCCATGCGTCAATCTGTTTGACATGTCACCTCTAAAGGATGGTCCCCTTTGCCTTGTCACCGAGCCCCTCCCCAGGGAAATCCTCAGATTTCTTCCCTTGCAAAGCCCAGCTTCTCCACCTGCACGTGCAGCTGTTGGTCATGGGGCCCCGCTCACACACCAGCTTCCAGTCTCGCACCTTCTTCCTCCCTGTCTTGCTCCCCACTTGCCTCCGATGCCCTTCCTGGCTCAGGAGCTCCCCCTCTTCGCGGCAGGACCCATCTCCTGGCCCTGTGCCTCTGTGAGCAGAACCTCCACTGTCCAGTGCCCTCCCCCTGGCTGCCTGATGTCTGCTCTGAACCTGTTCCTTCTCTCCCTGGATCCCCAGGACTGAGCACTCTGTGGGTACCCAGTCAGAGCTTTCCTACCGCACCTTCCAGCAGCACCACCTCCCACCCCAGCTGTGAGTCCAGTTCAGACTCCCTCCCCAACCAGCGCCATGCCAGTCTTCCGGATTCCAGTTGGGCTGCTCCTGCCAGCCTCGGTGATAGATTGGTTACAGGTTGCACAACACAATTTAATACTTTGTTTTCTGCTGTTAGCCTCCCATATCAGGAGCACGAGACATGCTTTTCCGGCTTTTAACGGCAGCAGCTGTTTGTTGAGTGGGTTGTTCTGTGCCCTGCACTGGGCAGTGTGCTGATCGGTGGAGGCACTCCCTCCTTTAGTATCGTCCTTGCCATAACTGGAGAGGCAGGTGTTAGGGTTATTGTCCTTTTGCCTATAAGGATGCAGATGTAGGAGAGGGCCAGGAACCTGCCTCTGTCGTGCAGCTTACAGGTGAGCAGAGGCAAGGCTGGGATTGAGTGCCCCTGGAGGCTGTTTTTAGGTATGTGCTATGGATGGCTGTGCATTCAGGAAACAAGTGTGTTCTACATCTTAGGTCCCCCCTCAGCTCCTGGCCCCAGGGGCCGGGACATACTGGTGACTTGGCTTATTGCTTGCTTGGGACTCCACTGGACCTGAAGAAAAGACTTTGTCACAGACAGATGGTTAATGGTGGAACAAGTGACTCAGGGAGGCTGTGACATCCGCCAGCCTCAGAGACCTTGGAAACAGACAGTTTTCCGGTCCAGCTTTAAGAGTTATGAAATAAAGAAAATGCCTTGCAAGTGTCATTGGATCATTTCTGTCCAGGAAGGCACTTTTAAATGCCTGTTTTTGGTAAACAAAACTTATCACCCCCCTGCACTGGAACACCTTCAACTAAGTTTATTTAGGAGATGTCCTCCTGCAGGTCACTGTCGTAGGAAAATGAGCTCCTGCTGCGAAATCCCGTTGCCATGGCAACCAGTAGTGTGAGGCCCAACTCGCTTGCTCTTAGGTCTCTGCACTGTAAGCTTCAAGGAGCTTTTTCTGTTTTTCTCACTTAAAAATTTAAAAAAAAAAATGTAAACAGCACACTGCTGTGCACTCTCTTTTTACTGAGACATTTAAACATTTTAGTTCTCCAGGCAGTGACTTCTGGGTACTGTCAGGGCCCAGCACGTTGTTACCAGGCTGCTGACACCATTAATAATGACCCTGCAACAGCGACCCTGGTCTAGGTCACACTTTGAGTGGTACCCCATGTCCTGCGGATACAAGGACAGTAGCTGCAGCTGCCAGGCCGGGCATTTGGGCGCTGGAAAGATTGGGCAGGGCGCAGTCTGTGTGTGTGAGGAGGGCTTGTCGTGCATCCCTGCAGCGGGTGGAGGGATGGAGTTGCTGCATCGTCTCTGAGGGCCTTGCTCATGGACATCCTGAACTGGCCCCTTGGGGATGTTAAGAGAGACAAGTTCCTCGGCCAGTGATTGGAGCTAGCGACATGGACTGAATGCTCAACTGAGTCAAGTTGGAAGTACCACTGCTCCCCGTTGTACTGGTCAGGAAACAGGCTTAAAGCTTGTTTGCTGCACAGCAAGAACACAACAAAATTGTACTTTAGTCCCAGGAAGTCTTACTCCTATAGCCTGGACTCTTCTTGGTGCTCTGGACAGGGGAAGAACTATATTTAAAGGTGAATTGGGCCAGGGATTTGGCTCAGTGGTTCCGGCACCTGTCTTGCAAGCAGAAAGGCCCGGGCTGGATCCTCAGTCACCACATACAATACTGGGTGTAGAGACTCACGCCCAGCAGCAATCAGCACCACATACCACAGTGCCGGGTGTGGTGGCTCACGCCTGTAATCCCAGCACTCGGGAGGCAGAGGCAGGAGGATTGCTGTGATGTGAGTTTGAGGCTGAGCTCAGGGCCAGCCTGAACTACAAAGCAAGGCCCTGTCTCAAAAAAAAAAAACAAAACAAAAAAAAAACAAAAACAAAAACAAATAAAGGTGAATTGTTAAAGGTGTCTCTCAGTGGTAGAAGGGACAGCATGTGTTGGGGTGAATGCAGACAATGGAGCACTGTCACAGAGAGAATGAACTGTTGACCACCACATGGCAAAGCATGGACAAATCCCACAAATGGAATGCGGAGCAAAAAGGAGGAACCTGATATAAAAGAGCACATACTGTACGGACTCCATTCATCTAAAGAAAGGCAAAATAGACTCCATGTACCAGCAGTCCAGTTGTTAGTTTGCTGGAGAAGTGAGGAAGGCTCTGGAGGTGGGTAAGGTGTTTTGTTTTCAAAGAGGTGGAAGCTTGCTCTGTTGCCCAAGCTGGCCCCTCACTCCCGGGCTCGAGTAATCCTCCTATCTCAGTCTCCCAAATAGTTGGGACTACAGGTGTGCACCATCATACCTAGTTTTTTGAACCTGGGTGTCGGTTTGCATAGGTATGTCGATAATGTTAGAATTGTGTGTGTGTGTGGTGTGCTGAGGACTGGGGTCAAGGCCTCATGCCTACCAGGCAAGTATGCAACTACTGAGCTACATCCTCAGCCCAGAATTCGTCAGTGTGGATGTTTATTCTTCTCTGAATGTTCTACATCAATAAGATGTACCAAAGCAGAGGAAAAAGGTGGCATGAAGGGGCCAGGGATTTAGCTCAGTGGTGCCACACCTGCCTCACAACAGAAGGTTACAAGTTCAATCTCCAATACCAAAATAACAACAACCAAAACAAACAAAAAAGTCAGCACAACGCTAAAACCATTCCCTTTGGCCTCACGGTACTGGGGCCCTGGGTCTCTTGTGATGGACATAAGGTGCCATGACGGTAGCATGCAGGCTCTGGGGGCAACCTGGGGATGTGAGAGTAGAGCCAGACTCAGCCGTTTTCTCTCTCACCCCCCTCACCCTGCTGCATGGGGAGCTTGCTTAGCGAGCAGGAGGCTGCTTGGGGTGGATCCTGTCCCAGATGTGGCCCTCATCTCGCTTCCTGGATACTCTGGGAATGAGGAGGGAAATATGCCACCTTCTGCTGGTCCTGGGGAGTCAGGTGAGCCTGAAGCCACTACAGAACCGGGTGGCGCTGCAGCCCTGTGTAATCGTCCTCAGCCCTTCAACAGCAGCGAGTTGTCTGCAAAACCCCAGGATTTCAAGGACTGCGCCAGCCTGTAGAGTAGCGGCATTTGCTGCGGGAGCGGCTTCTTCATTCACATGGCAGTTATATGCTGCTAAAAATACCGGAGCACCTTATGTAAGAGCGCGGTTCCATAGTTGGCACCTTATGTAAAGCACTTCTCACGTACCCTGGGCCACTAATCAGCTGCATCTTGCTGTGACCACTGCGGACACCGCCGTGAAGTTAATGGTGGGTTGGCCTGGTGAAGAGGGGGATATGACCACTGCTAACCCGCCCTGCTTGACTCATGCGGCTGTGCCGTGCCTACTTACCCACTGGTGTGTTACTGTGTCTGAGTCTGGCCGGTCAGGCACTTGATACCAGGGTTTGCTAAGCTTCCCCTTGCTACGTCTCCCAGCCCCCATTCACTGATGTGTATCCTCTGACGGGAGATGAGAAGCAGCACCTTGCAGTTAGAAAGGCCTGCTGCCCGGTTCCAAGTCCTGGCTGTCAGAAGCCAGCGTGAGTGGCCAGGTGGTCATCTGGCCTGTGCTTAGAAGCCTGTCCGTAGTGGGGATGGGGGGCTCCTCTGATTGTTGGGCAGTGATTTGAATAATGAAAAACAGGACAAAACCAAGGTGCGGAACAAGGTGGCCAGGACATCTCGCAGGGCTCAGACCTTCCGCTGCGTGGGATCTGAGGCTCGGAGAGGAGTGTGACAGCGCGTGCAGTTTGGAAGGGCCTGGTAGAATACAAAGGGGGCTTCCTTGCAACAGTAGTTCTACATCTCAGGAGCTACCCGAAGAAGCTGGCACAGAGTACAGTGTAGCTTGGTGGTAGAGTTGTACTTAGCATATGTGAGGCTGTGCATTCAGCCCTCAGCCCTGAAAAAGAAGGAGGGGAAGAAGGAAGGGAAAGAAAGAACTTTTGGCTCCTGCTCTGGGGCAGCCTTTGCTCAATCCTCAGTGGAGTCTGCTGGTGGCATATGAGAACAGAGACTCAGGTTCTCATAGCTTTGAATGCTAGGCAACTTCGAAAAGAAAGGAGATCTTTGTATAACAATGTCATGAATCTCTTAAGATTGTAAGGTGAGGACCGGGGAGTTAGCTCAGTGGTTCCGGCGTCTCTCTTGCAAGCGCAAGGGCCTGGGTTCGATCCCCCCCCCACTACATACAATACTGGGCATGGAGACTCAAGCCCACCAGCAATCAGAACCACATACCCCAGTGCCAGGTATTGTGGTTCATGCCTATAATCCCAGCACTCGGGAGGCAGAGGCAGGAGGATTGCTGTGGTGTGAGTTTGGGGCTGAGCTCAGGGCCAGCCTGAACTACAAAGTGAGACCCTATCTCAAAAAAAAAGAAAAGAAAAGAAAAAAGATTGTAAGGTGAAGAGAGCAAGTTGCAGTAATAAATGCAGTGTGGTTCTGTGTATGGAAGTGCCGGGCTGGGGATGTAGCTCAGTGGTCCTGCCCCTGGCTGGCAAGTGTGAGGTCCTGGGTTCGATCCCCAATACCACACACACAAAAAAGTGTCTACATGTATAGAAGATGTGGCTCAGTGGGAGAGTGCTTACCTAGGAGGGAAGAGGCCCCAGGTTCTATCCTCAGCTGCCCTGAAAAAAAAAAAAAGAAGAAGAAGAAATGTATATACATTGTTCCCTCCAAACACAAACATATGTAACATACATACATGTAAAAGACCTGGGGCTGTAGCTCACTGCAAAGGCCGTTGGTTCAGTTCCTAGCACAGCACAAGACAAAGGTCTCCCAGGGCCCGGCATAGTGTTGTACACTATAATCCCAGCACTCTGAGAGGCTGAGGCAGGACAGTTGTAAATCTGAGCCCCACCAATTTATGAAAACAATTTGCAAAAGATTCTATCTCAAAATTAAAAATTAAAATGAGCTAAAGATATAGTAGGAAGGCTCAAGGTTCAGTTTTTAGTGCTAGGGAAAAGAAAAGATGTAGTAGAATATCTGTTATCAACAGGAGAAGACAAAGAAATAGGATTATATGTTGGTGTGTTTATGTGTACGTGTGTGTGAAGATCAAAGAGATAGTCATCTCTGTGATAAAATTTTAAAATAATTTTATTAAAGTGTAATTTCAGCGTAGCGGATTGATTGAACCCAAGGCCTTGTACATGAAGGCACGTGCTCTACTACTGAGCGACAGCCCCAATGCTTGAGATGTCATTTGTTACCACAAAATTCATTCACTTTGTGAGTATAGTTCTGTTTTAAAGTCTTAAAGAAAAGTACTTTTGTAATTAAAATGTAATGTCTAGTATAAACCCCTCCTTGATAGGAGAATTCTTCTTTCCATCCATTCCTGAGTAACCACTCACGGCGTGGCATTTGGACGCCTGGGGCACCTTTGGTAGGCAGCAAGTTCTCTCTTTAAGCTGAAATTTGCTTCTGTCGCTTTGTCTCTGAGTCTGTTCCTTTAACGCCATCTTAAGACTTCCCCTTCCCACGGGCAAGACTTTCACTGGTTCAAGATTCTTGTTATGCGCTCTTCCTCTGGGAATCTTCCGTGTTTCCTTGAAGAGTCTGCAGGGTGACAGAGCTCACACATCCAGGACTCGGCTGTGTATTAGGTGCATATGAGCTTCCTGTGCTGGGCCCCGGCTGGCCCATCCACCATTCTCCTATAGACTGTATGCACAGATCTTGCTTGGCCATGATATAAATAGTTCTTCAAAGTAATGCTCTTTTAAAAAATTGTAGCTGGGCATGGCGGCATACAACTGTACTCCTAGGACTGTGGAAGGCCGGGGCAGGAGGACTGCAAGTTTGAGCCCAGACCGGGAAACTTAATAAGTTGAAGCCCTAACCTCTAGTGTGGTTATGTATGGAAGGAGAAAGTAATTATGTTTAAAAAAAAGATAGGACCCTATCTGGTAGGATTAGCACCCTTATAAGAAGAGAGAGCAGAGAGCTGTCCTCCTCTCCCTGTCCATGCACCAGGGAAAGGTCATGTGAGGACACAGCAAGAAGGTGGCAGTCTGCCAGCCAGGAAGAGAGCCCTCGCCCGGACCCGATCAGCTGCCTCCCGGTCTTGCACGGCTAGCCTCTTCCGGAAGTGTAAGAGATCAGTGTCTGCAGTACTTTGTTATGGCAACCTGAGCTGATCAATACCCGTGATTAAATCCATCTAGCCTTTCGTGTTATGATTGTTTCCTTTGCTTTTGGATTTAAAAGCTTTTTCCCATCCAAGGTCATATAAATATTCACCTGAATTTTCTTCTGATCTCTTTTAGTTTCAAACTTTCCATTCTGCTCTCTGTAGGTCCACCTCTAACCGTGAAAATGGATGTGGGTTTGTGATGTGAAAGAAGATCCTGATTTGATGTCTTTTTTTTTGAGACAGGGTCTTGCTTTGTAGTTCAGGCTGGCCCTGAGCTCAGCCTCAAACTCACATCACAGCAATCCTCCTGCCTCTGCCTCCCGAGTGCTGGGATTACAGGCGTGAGCCACCACGCCCGGCACTGTGGTATGTGGCACTGGTTGCTGCTGGGCGTGAGTCTCCACTCCCAGGATAGGTATGTGGTTACCGGGATCGAACCCGGGTCCTTGTGCTTGTAAAACAGGCGCCAGAACCACTGAGCTAAATCCCCGGCCCATGATTTGATGTCTTTGTGAGCCATAGATCAGTTCTTTCTGTTCACTTTCTTTTCTCACTTTTTGAGGTTTTTTTTTGTTTTTTTTTTTTTGAGACAGGGTCTTTCTTTGGAGTTCAGCATAGCCCTAAGCTCACTGTATAGCTCAGGTGAGCCTGGAACTCACAGCAGTCCTGCCTCTGCCACTCAAGAGCTGGGATTACAGGTGTGAGTCACCACGCCTGTGATTATGGTATGTGGTTACCCGGGATCAAACTAGGGACCTTGTGCTTGCCAGGCAGATACCAGAATCACTGAGCTAAATCCCTGGCCCTCGCTATTTTATTTTTTAAAAATATGTTACAGGTTGAGAAGCCATTATCAAAATGCTTGGGCCAGAAGTGTTTTAGATTTTAAACATTTGTTTATGCATAATAAAATATCTTGAGATGGGACCTAAGTCTAAATGTAAAGTTTACATTTTATATATTACATTATACCCATGGCCTTTAAGTAGCTTTATATAATATTTTAAAATAATTTTGTGCATGAAATCAGTGTCACCATGTGGAACTTCCTACTTTTGTGTTGTCATATGGGTACTCAAAAGTTTTGGATTTTGGAACATTTTGGAGTGTCGAATTTTGGATTAGAAATGTTCAACCTATATAGTCAGGTTGTTCCAAGTCCAGAAAGTGTAAAAGGCAAACTGTGAGAGTCTGTGTCTCCCTCCCCCGCTGCTTTCTGAGTCCAGGAACTGGGGCTACTCGATCTTCGGGAACCCTCCCCTCCCCTCAGACTGACTTGAAATAGCAGCTTCACCAGCATGTGAAAACATGTAGTTTCTAGGCTTTCTACCTTTTTAAACTACTTTTTCTTTTTCTTCCCCTATCACATTTATATATATATATTTTTGGTAGTTGTTGTTGTTGCTGTTGTTGCAGTACCGGGCCTCAAACTCACAACCTTGTGCTTACAAGGCAATCAGCAGAGCCCCTGGGCTAAATCCTTGACTGACTTTATATATTTTAATGCCTGGTCATGCAAATTCTTTTTCCAGATTTCCCTGGTTATGCTTGCTTGTGTATTCTTGCTTCTATATCACACTTACAGTCATTTTGTTGCTTTTCTACAAATGTCCTTGAAATGTCATTAGGAAATTTATTAAATGCATATAACAAACATATCGAGTTTTCCTATCCAGCAGTATGGCCCATTCCTTATTCATTGATGTCTTCTTTTCAAACATCTCTCTTTGGTAGCACCCAGTAAAGTTTCATGGTTTTCTTTTGTTTTTTCAAGAATTTATTTATCCTTTCACCTGGGCTGGCTCAGGAAGACATTGGGGCAGGACCCAAGATGTCACTCCCAGCAGGACATGGAATTTGACTATTCGATTTAAAAAGCAAGGACATTTTTAGTTAGACATATTCCCATAGACCTTAGTCTATCTGTCTGTCTTTCCTTCTTTCTTTCTTTCCTTCCCTCTTCCTTTCTTTCTCTCTTTCTCTCTTTCTCTCTCTCTTTCTCTCTTTCTCTCTTTCTCTCTTTCTCTCTTTCTCTCTTTCTCTCTTTCTCTCTTTCTCTCTTTCTCTCTTTCTCTCTTTCTTTCTTTCTTTCTTTCTTTCTTTCTTTCTTTCTTTCTTTCTTTCTTTCTTTCTTTCTTTCTTTCGAGACAGGGTCTCATTGTGTGGTTCAGAGTGGCCCTGAGCTCACTATGTAGCCCAGGCGAGCCTGGAACTCACAGCAATCTTCCTGCCTCTGCTTCCCCAGTGCTGAGATTACAGTTGTGAGCCACCACGTCCGGCACTGTGGTGAGTGGTTACCAGGAATCAAACTCAGAACCTTGCTCTTGCAAGGCAGGCGCCAGAACCACTGAGCTAAATCTCCGGCGCAGACCTTAGTGTTTCTACTTACTAAATCTGACAACACTAAGCATGAAACTAGAATAATCACACTAGGGAAAGAGATGCTGAGTTGGAAAATAACAATAGCTGAGCAGTAGTGGCAAACCTATGGCATACCTGTGATTGTGTTTCTCTTTTAAGACAAAAGTATAAATTGTTTTTCCTAAACTAAAACCCCACTGTTCAGTGGGGATGCCATGTTGACATTTTGCAATAAATGAATTTTGGGTTGTAGTTTGGGCACATGGTCTTCAGAAGATTTGATGTCACTGGCTAGCACTTAAGAGCATTGCTCAGAGCTAAGCTTCATGAGGTCAAATCCTGGATCCATCAGTTGTACTTGTGTGACCTTGAGCCATTTACTTAACCTCTCTGACTTGGTTTCCACATCTGTAAAATGTGCAGAAGAAGGTGTAAGTTTATTAGGTTTAGATAGGTAAGTACGCTCTGGCCACAAGTGCTCTTCTGCAGCAGGACCATTTTCCTAGCAGCTCAGTTGCCTTTTCTGCAGGTCCTGGTTAGGTCTCTGCTGGTCTTGGCCCACTCCTGCCCCAAGGTGGAGCTGGGCACAGTGGAAACCAGTCACTCTACCCTCCTTTAGGAAGCTGGTTTCTCCCCCTTTTTTTTCCTGTTCCTGAACCATTTCTGGGCAATGCTTTGTTCCCATTTGAGCTCGGATTAGCTTTTCAGAGAGATTTGGAGGCAGGTAAGAGGACACCTGGCCCGTCCTCCTGGCCTGGGGAGTGGCCAGGAGCCGGTGTCCTCAAAGGCAGATCGCTGTGTGCAGATGGAGGGGGTGTGGGGCGCACAGTGTAGCTGGTTGTTCGCAGATGGCAGAGAGGCTGTTGTTGACCTCAGGTCTCGGGGGGCCTCTGCTGATGTTACCTTAGTACAGGGATGTAGTTTCGCAATATCTTGGGACAAAACGTGAACCAAGAGGAGGAAGTGAGGGGAGTTCTCTTTGGAAATAATAGGAATCGCAGTGGGTTTCCAGGAGTGGTCCCCGGTGGGTGGCCCTCCTTTTCTTGTCTTCCCTTTCCCTTTTTTTTCAGTACTGGGGACTGAACCCAGAGCCTTGAGCACACGAGGCAAGCTCTGCACCACCGAGTTATCCCCAGCCCCTTACTTTCTTTGTAAGTGGATATTATTGGAATATAAGATGTTGCCCAGGCTTCAGTGGTCCTCCTGCCTCAGCTCCCAAGTGCACATCATTATGCCCAGCTGAAAGTTGCTGATATTTTTCAGTTGTGAAATATGCGTACAATACAGCTTATAATACATTCATGCACAGTTTTGGAAGGCAGAGAGCAGACGTCCGCCCAGCTACCTTAGGAGGTAGAGGACCACTGGCCCTTCACAAGTAGCTTTTATTTGTATATCTCTTTTTAAATGGCTCTTCCTTCATATCCCTGAGAGAAGTGCTGACCTGAATTTTATTATAAGATTAACTCATTGTTCTTGGTAGCTTCCTCGTGTAAATTTATATTCTAAATGCAGTGTATAGTTGTGCATCCATCTGAACTTTTGTGGCTAGGATCGTACCGTGTTCCAGCTGTTTACTAGCCCTGTTGGTTTGTACATTTTTTTTTTTAAGGTTTTTTTGAGACAGAGTCTCACTTTGTAGTTCAGGCTGGCCCTGAGCTCAGCCTCCAACTCACATCACAATCCTCCTGCCTCTGCCTCCCGAGTGCTGGGATTACAGGCGTGAGCCACCACGCCCGGCACTGTGATATGTGGTACTGGTTGCTGCTGGGTGTGAGTCTCTACACCCAGTATAGTATGTGGTTACCGGGGATTGAATCTGGGTCCTTGCACTTGCAAGACAGGCGCCGGAACCACTGAGCTAAATCCCCGGCCCTTGTACATGTTCTTGACCATGGTCCTTTTGTTCCCCGTTGCTGTAATTTTTCTCTTTTCTGGTGGTACTGGGAGTTGAACTCAGGACCTCCCCTGAACTACATTCCCAGTTTTTTTAATTTGTATTTTAATACAGGATCTCTTTATGTTACTGAGTTACTCAAGCTGGGTTGGGACTTGAGATCTTCCTGCCTCAGGCTTCCAGAGTGCTGAGATTATAGATTTGTACCATCTTATCTAGCTAGTTCTTTCCTTTTAAATTTCCTGTGTACAAATGACCGTTGCCCTTTCTACTCACACATGGACATTTTATGAGATATTTTGCTTTTCTCTACTATTACCAATGTCCTTTCCAATGTAGGTTTTTCCCGGCTGTGTACCTAAGCGGGTATGATAGGACCCCAGGCTGTGCCTCCTGGTACTTCCCCAGAGTCTGAGCTCCTTTGTGACCTCCCCACCCTGGGCTGGGACATACCCATTCCCCTGTCACCCCATTCTTGGTTTTGGATTGTACCAGGCTGGGTTATGTGAACTATTCTCCTCGCAGTTTGAATTGGCATTTCGCTGATTGGTATTGAGGTCAAAAGTGTTTGTGGGCTACTGAGGCTATTTTCACCACATTTATGGGCTTCTACTGTTCTTAACCCATTTTCCCCCATTAGGGTCTTACTGATTCCTAAGAGAACTTCCTATATTCATGTTGTACTTCTAATCCAGTGCCTATTATGTATTGCAAATACTTCTCTCCGTACAAGGCTTCCTATTTCACTATCTTAATAGCATCTTTTGAATAAGAAAAAGAATCAGGAACTCCAGCAAGCTTGTCATTCACTAAAACCCAGTATTTGTACATGGCTCTTTTCTTTTGTGCTAAAATGTGCAGACAGTGAAATGCACAAATCTTACATGTGCCATCTGCCGAACTCAGGAAAAGTCTTTCACTGTGTCTCTCATACTCCTCTGAAGATGGAAAACATGGCTAGTTCTTGCTTGTAACCCCAGCACTCAGGAGGCTGAGGCAGAAGGATTGCCACTCAAAGCCAGTCTGGACTGTGTGGCGAGATCCTGTCAAAAAATAAGAGAGATGATGACCATCACACTAGAAAGCTCTGTCATGCCCTGCCCCGGGCAGTGTCTGCTCTGCTCTGCCAGACAGCTACCATTTTGATTTCTTTCCCTCATAGGCTGATTTTACCTGTACTAGAACTTCATGTGACTGGAATCACACAGTAGATTGTCTCTTTCTAACTCTTTTTGATGTTTTTGAGATGGTTCAGAACTCGTTTCCTTTTTATTGCTCCAGCGTTTTCCTTTGTGGGTATGTACAATTTGTTTCCTCATTCACCTGTTTTTGGACCCCTAGGCTCTTTTTAGTTTTTGGCTCTTATACATGTCATGGCTATTTGCAGCCTGGCTCATGCTGTAATTCCAGCACTCTGGGAGGCTGAGGGAGGAGAACCACAATTTCAACCTCTGCTTAGGTAGCAATTTAGCAAGACCCTATTTTTAAAAAATCTAGAGATAAATCAAACTCAAGTGTATTTATATCAGTCATCACTGCATATACTCTTTAAAATTAACAAATTACTACTGTGACAGCAAGGTTGAAAAAGCAGCTGGGGATATAGCTCCATGCCAAGGCCTTGGGTTCAATCCCCGCGTGCTGCTTGTCTCACAGAGTGAGCACGTCTGTGTCACACAGGCCGGGTCTCAGGTGGTACCTTTCAGTTTGGCTCTGTCGCTGGCTGCCCATCCTGGGACTTAATGCTTAAGCCAAGGGGGAAATGGCAGCTGGTGAGACTGAGGCACAGCAGCCTCCTGCTGTCTCCAGGGCTTCTGTGTCCTTCAGCCCAACACTCTGTCTACTTCAAGGTGCAGGGTGTCCACACTGGTTCTTTTTGCTGGAGTCGGCCACACTCAGTTTCTGTTGCTTACATCCGAAGGATGCTGGTGGATGCAGTGTTCCCACGCAGCCAACAGTCTAAGAAGTGGCCTCTCACAGCCTGAAACTCTGAGGGTAAATCAGCTCCCTTTAATCAATCTCTGATTCTTCAGGACCCTATTGGGTTTTTGGTTTGTTTGTTTTTGAAGCAGAGTCTTGGTTTGTAGTTCAAGGTGGCCCTGAATTCGAGGCCCAGGCTAGCCTCGAACTCACAGCAATCCTCCTGCCTCTGCCTCCTGAGTGTGGGATTACAGACATGAGCCACCACGCCTGGCATTGTTGTATGTGATTACCAGGGATCAAACTCGGGACCTTGTGCTTGCCAGGCAGGTGCCAGAACCACTGAGCTAAATCTCTGGCCCCTCTTATTGACTTTTTTTCTGCCTGTCACTCACACTCACTCTGGCGCTCACTCTCTCAGTGTGGTGGTGGAGATCAAACCCAGGGCACTCCACCCATTGAACACCCCCAGCTCTGTCTCCCCATTTCCACAGTTGACTTTCTGGGATAATAAAATCGGCTCAAACAGGCAGATAGGTCTGGCTTTAAAAGTCTGCAGCAAAGGTGGGGTGGGTGATAGGTGGAGGTCGGGTAGTTTATAAAAATAAAAGAAAAATAAATAAAATTTAAAAGTCTACAGCAGGCTGGGGGCACAGTGCAATTGTTGAGCACTCATGTCGTAGGTGGGAGGGCCTGGGCTCACGCCGGGGAGCAAACTATTTCAAACAGCTGGGCTTGATCAGGTCCTTCCCTCTTCCTCTTTACTTCAAATTCGATTTCCACATTTGAAACAATTTTCTTCCAGTCCCTTGTGGAAAGCTAATGGAGAATGTGGTTTAATTTAGAAGGGGAAATGTAAGAGTGTGTTTTATTTTTTGGACATAATTTTTGGAACCCAGGTTTACTCCTCATACTCCTTGACGTCAAGCATAAGGGCATTAAGAGAGGGGGTGTTTGGTTCCGTGATCAGAAAGCAGGGTTCCATCTCCGGGCCTTGCACCCCTTCCCCGGGGACTCCTGCTTAAGAAGCCTCACACTGAAATTGTTCTGTTCTAAATTGAACCTCATCTGAAAGTTAAAAAGGAAATGAATTCTCTTCTGGTTTCTTCTTTTAATGTCACCAAATCACACAAGTTGGTGACAGGAAATGACCCAATTTTAACTGGACTCTGAATTGTCACAGTGCCTGTCCTTGTTAATGTCAAGGTCTGGAAAAGTATTTGATCAACGGGAAGCTACCAGGGGTGAAATTGGCCAAGAAAAGGTCAGAGATGAATCTGAAATTATTTCCAGCCCCACCTGGTTCGGACCAGCCCAGGCTGTGTCCCGGAGCCCACGAGGCTGCTGGTGTTGTTGCTGGCTTCCCTCCTCACTTGTAGCCCCACAGCCTTTCTGAGCAAAGACCTTCACGTCTTTCCCCACCTGCCACTTCTGATCTCCTGACCGAAGTACAAAGGCACCTCTCCCGCTGGCTGGACTTGCCCTCGGCTTTTATGTGTGTAGTCGTGGGCTTTAAACCCAGGGTTTTTACACTGAGGCAGGGTCTCACTAAGTTGCTAAACTGCCCCGGCTGAGCTCAAACTTGCGACCCTCCTGCAGAGTCTCTCAGAATACTGGAATCGCAGGCGTGCGCCATCATGCCTGACCTTGTACTTTTTGCTTGAGGTAAGCAGAAACAAGACGTGGTTCCTTACCATGAAGTCACTGTCCGTTTGGGCTGCCAAGTAGGTGGCTTATGGACAACAGCCTTTCACTTCTCACACTTCCTGATGCTGGGTGTTTTAAGATCGAGGCGTGGTTCATACTATACGTCTTTTTACTGTGTCCTCAGGTGAAAAGGGCCACTGAGCTCCCGTGGCCCATCCCTCCTACCCCAGCCCTTGCTGGAGATGGAACCCATGAACTTACCCCGTCGGGCAAATGTCCTGCCACTGAGCTACAACCCAGCCCACCGGGGATCTCCTTTTAAGGGCATTAAACCCTTTCATGAAGACCCTAATCATCCCTGAAAGGCCCCACTTTCTAATTACTATCACCTTAGGGGTTAGGGTTTAAACGTGAATGGGGGGGCATAAACTTTTAGATTATATTGAATGGGTGGCTGGTTTTAGTGCTTGTAGACCTGGAAGACATTGCTAGTTTTTTGTAGTTTGAGTACTATCTCAGGACGCTCCAGAGAGGATAGCCTTGATTTATATAACTTGTTATGATGACTTTCTTACCAACGGATGTGATATTTTGTTGTTGTTGTTTTGGTGGTACCAAGGTCTGAACTCAGGACCTTGTACTTGCCAGGCGTGTGCAGGGCCATTGAGCTACATCCACAGCCCTGTGAAGTTTTGTGTTAATATGATCAGATGATGATGATGATGATGATGTGTGTGTGTGGGTGTATGGGTGCGTGTGTTGATTTTTTTCAGTGCTGGGAATTGAACCCAGGTCTTCTACTACTAAGCTCCACTCCCAGCCCTTGTAAGGGTTCCCATGCAGTTGGAAGAGCACACCTCCAGGTTTGCTCAGTTTTTTGTTTTCTCCATATGGGGTATCGAACTCAGGACCTTGTGCTTTCGAGGCAGGCGCAATGCCACTGAGATAAATCTCCAGCCCGAGCACACCTCCAGGAAGCAGTGCCTCTTCTCACACAAGTGCCCTGTGGGCTAAGTTGGCCCCAGTTGTCGTACAAACCCATCTTCAGGTCTGATATCATAGGTGAACTGAGCCATCTTTGACAGGGTTACTGGGAACTACGATTTAGCAAAGAGGGAGCCTTGGAGGTGAGAAGACCCTGTATAGAATTGAAGTTGCCTTCATGGAATTGAAAATTTCCTTCCCGGTCATGCTCTGAGGTCAGGGTAGAAATGTCAGGCTCAGGTGGCAGTAAGGTCTCAATGGTAGGCTGACCCTGCTCTGTGCTGCTCAGCATTGGTTCAAGTTTGCACAGCGGGCTTTTAGCTAATGATATTCTCAGTGGTGAGCTGGGCTAGCAGGTGCAGAACATGGACATTGCAGGTGCCGGTGTTGGGCTCTGAGGCAGTCCTGAGTGATGGATAGCAAGTAGAGGCACAAGGGAAGGAACCGGAAGTAGTGGCTTAGGGGAGGGTGAAGGTGGCATGGGGCGTGTGCACACTGCAGGTTTGGTGGGGGGGAAGGTGAGCTGCATCTCCAAAGGTGGGCGGAGCAAATCCAGGCACACCTTCTGCAGGGGCTTCTCGAGAGGCAACAGGGTCCTGCAATCAGGCAAGGCAAAATGAAGGGCAGTCTGGGGACAGATCTTCAGAAGTGTGGGGAATGAGGCCTCAATAGGCAAAAGGGCCCTGGTGTCTGCTGATAGGTAGGCCAGCGTGAGCCAGGCTGGGCTGCTTGGAGGTTAAAGGCACAGGCTTGCGGGCTTTATCGTTATTCTACTACTTTCCTACTTTGTGACCTTGAGACACGACTTGACTTCATTGGGTCTGAGTCTCCTCCTCTGTAAAACAGGAGTAATTAAAGGTGGTGTCTGTGGCATTGTGGGAGCCTTAAATGAGAAGCCTTATGCAGGCTAAGTTAGAACAGCCCTTGGCCTATGGGTTCTGGTTTTATTGTTAGCACTGAGGTCTCCCCGTTTTGGCCCAAGAAATGTCCTTCAGGACCTAGAGCTGCCTGTGATGAGGGATCGCACTCTGAGCTGCTGCTGGCGTTGATTTCATACTGAGCTCATGGCTCCTACGTGGACCTTCTTTCTGTGGCTGCTGGAGATTGTCGAGTGAGATATATTGCTCAGTTTAATCTTCGGGTATCTGGTGATATCTCTTTCCACTTTCTGTAGGGCCTCTGTTCTTTTTGACCCTTAAGTTGTTTACTTAATTTTTTATTGCGTTTAGTCCCTAGACTGCCTAAGCCCTCCTTGAAATAGGTTTGGAATGAATAAATAAAATGTCAGACCAAAATGGACTCAGCGTGCCCTGCCTTATTGTATTCCTGTCTCCTCCTTGTTACTGAGTTCAGGGACACTCTGGGGTATCAGTTGAGGCAGTGGAAGAGTCAGCTTCTGGAACAATGGGGTGTACCCCTCCCCCAACACACTACCGAGAAAGAACTGCAGATCTTCTGGCTGTGACAGTGAACTCCTGGGCCCCGCGGTGGAACTGGTAAAGGGCATGGTGGAAGAAGACAGCATCTAACTCTAATCGAGCACCTGTTGTGTGCTTGGCACTCAATGAGGTGCGTGGTACATGCTGGGCTCTCCATGAGGCTGGCACTGTGGAGTTCTGGGAAGTTGATTTGTGAGTTCTGCTAGTAGGTATAGAACACAACCCCGCAGGGTGTCAGTATTGAGTTCTGGGGCATGTCTGGGGGATGGACTGCAAGTGGAGACAAGGAGGAAGGAGCCCCAAGGAGATGCTCAGGGGAGGGTGAGGTTGGCAAGGGGAATGTGCTGGGGGGGTGGGTTTGGCACTGAGGAAGATCAGACATACCTCAGAGGTTGGGGCGCAGGAGTGTAGAACTGCCCAGAGAATCCGTCTGGAGGCAAGACGGGGCCATATGAAGGCCCACATGGAAAACCTTCCCCAGGACTTCTCCCAGTCTTCCAACTTGCCAATGCATATGTCTTACTCATCTATTACCACAATATTGTAACATAACAAACCACCCGGAAACCCGCTGGCATATGGCAGTAAGTATTTATTTCTCTCTCACGGATCTGTGGGTTGGGCAAAGTTTCCCTGATCTGGGCTTTTCTCACTGGGACTTGGTTGGCTTCACACTGTGAAATGAATTTAGATCTGTTCCATGTGTCTCTGATCTCACTTAGACCAGTGACCGCCCAAGGCACGTTTGTCTCAGGGTGACAGACAAGAGTGTAAGAGATCAAGCTTAGTGACACAAGCATGTGTCAAGCTTTTTATCACATCCTATATTCATGAACATCCCTATGGCCAAAGCAATGACACACCAAACCCCAGCCAAGGGGCAGGGAAGTGAGCTTCCCACCTGAAGGCCACAGCAGAGGGTGGCTGTTTAATACCAGTACAGGGAGTGAGAAGCTGAAACCAGTATCAGCCTCCTTTAGGATGAGCTTCATTGATTCACTCAGCAAATATTTATTGAAAGTCTACAGCATGCCAGGCACTGTACTGCTTCTGGGAAGCACACCTGGTTCTTGTTTTATGAAACTTATATTCTAATAAAGGTAGAACATACAAAAGAGCTACTTGTTACCGTTCATTGTTTAATCACATTTGTGATAACCACTACAAAGGACAATTACAAAGCAAGAGACCACAGGCACTAAAGCACCTGACCTTGTCCAGGGAGCAAGAGATGGTGGATCTCAGAAATAAAGAGTTAGCATTCCTTAATAATTATTCCAAGGATCCTCAGACAGGTTAACCTCACTTCTGAGTGCTCATCTGAAGCCATGGAAGCCAGGAGGCAGAGTCATAGTCACAGCACCTCAGAAACAGGCTGTTAACCCGTAGATTTCTATACCCAGAAAAACTGTCCTTCAAAACTGAAGGGGAAATTATGACATCTTAGATAAATAAAAACTGAGGAAGTTTAATAGACATGCCCTATAAGAAATACAAAAAGTCTGTCAGGCTAGAATAAAAGGATCCTGGAGAGTGACTCAGATCCACTTGAAGAAATAAAGAAGTGCAAATGTATTTTGTCTTTTATCCTTTTCTCCTATGTGACTAAAAAGACAATCATGTAAAGCAGTAATTATAAAACTGTGCTGACAGGCTTGTAATGTACAGATATAATTTATACAGCAATAATAGTACAAAAAGAGAGGAGGAAAGAAAAGTATAGTCATGCATTGCTTAGTGATAAATACACTAATGCATTTCTCATTAATTTTGTCATTGTACAAATATCAGTCTTCTTCCACAAAAACTAAGATGGTGTTAACATTACTAGGCGATAAGATTATGTGGGACCTCTGTTGTAGATGTGGTTCATTGTTGACCAAAACACCATTGTATATAGCACATGATTTTACAAGGTGTGAACAAAATATATGCTGAATGTTTAAATTTAAAAATTATTACACATTGCCAATAACCCTCCCCTAAATATATTATGTAAGCAGTAACTAAAAGAGCTGATGTGCCTATAAAACATGACAGAATAGACTTTAAGACAAAGGCTACTATTGAAGATAAATAAGGATATGTTGTAAGAAAAGGGAGTCAGTCTGTCAGAAACCATAACAGTTAACACATATGCACCTAATAACAGACCCCAACACATGAAGCGAAATTAGCAGAAATGAAGTGAGAAATACAAAATCTAACAATATTTATAGAGTTCAGGGAGCCATCTATAATAAGGGGTAAAGCAAGTAGGCAGAGGACTGATAAGGAATCCAAAGACTTGAAAAGCACCGTAAACCAGTCAGGCTCACAGACATCTGTAGAATACTGTACCCAGCAATAGCAGGTTCTTCCGAAGTGCACCTGAAGTACTTTCCCACAGAGACCATACTGTCGATCATAAAACAGGTCTTAGCAAATTTGAAAAGACTGAAGTACAAAGTATCTTCTGGTGGAATGGAAGTTAAAAATCAAAACTATGGGTTGGGGATTTAGCTCAGTGGTTCCAGGGCCTGCCTTGCAAGCACAAGGTCCTGAGTTTGCTATCAGGTAACCACATACAACAATGTGAGGTGTGGTGATTCATGCCCACCAGCAATCAGTACCACATACCACAGTGCCAGGCTTGGTGCTCACGCCTGTAATCCCAACACTCATAGGTAGAGGCAGGAGGATTGTTGCAAGTTCAAGGCTCACCTGGGCTACATAGTGAGCTCAGGGCCAACCTGAACTACAAAAATGAGACCCTGTCTCAAAAAAATTTAAAAAAAATCATAGCTAAAGGAAATTTGGGGAATTGACAAATATGTGGAAAGTAAATGCACTCCTAAATAGTCAGTGGGTCAAAGAAGAAGTCAGAAAGTACTTTGAGATGAAAAAAAATGAAAATAGGGCCAGGGATTTAGCTCAGTGGCACTGCACCTGCCTTATAAACGTAAGGTCCTGAGTTCAATCCCTGGTACAGAGTGAGGTGGGCTGAAAGTATAACATACCAAAGTTAGAACGCTTGGAGCTTGCAGCGGATACCTCTGTTATAAATGAGCAAAGATCTTATATCAATCATCGTGCACCCTAAAAAACTAGGAAAACTCCCCAGCAAACTAAACTCAAAGCAAGCAGAAGGAAAGGAATATGAAAGGTTAGAATAGAAAACAAATGAAGTAGTGAATTTAAAAAAGGTCATATATTGCTTGATTCCATGTGTCAGCAATGTCCAGAATATGCAAATCGGTATGACAGGATCGGTGGTTTTCAGGAGCTTGGAGAAGGAGGGATGTGGCTGACTGCTAATGGGTTTCTTTCTGGGATGATGAAAATGTTCTGGAATTTGACAGTGATGATGGCTGCACAACTCTGTAAATACACTGAAACCCACCAAAATTGTAAACTTTAAAAGGGTGAACTTTATGGTTTATAAATTATATCTTAATGTTCATTTTGTAAAAAGGTTTTTTGAGCAGAGTTAAGAGGAAAAAGAAGTTGTGGGGAGAGGGTCTGGGGAAACATTTCCCACACGGAAGTATAGAGGTGCCCACAGGCCCAGGAATGCAGAGGTGCCCGCTGGGCAGGGTAGAGGTTTCAGTTTTATGCAAAGAGCAACAGGAAATCACTGGGGAGATTTCAGGTGGAATAGTTCGGTGTCGGGGCTGGCGTTTGGACCAGCCCTGCAACGACAGTGAGGACAGAATGGAGGAGGGTCAGGAGATCTGGGAAAGGGCCAGCCGCAGCCGAGGTGTGAGGAAGCTGCATTGTGGGGAGGCTTGTTGCTCAAGGTCGCTCTGCTCGATGGAGACACGTAGAGGCCTCCGGCTCTGAAACCTCCACCCTCCCTGGCCAGGCCACTGATTCAGACGTACCCACTCTGCCATGGGTGGTGGCAGGGAAGCATATATCTTGGTACTTTTGTTTTTTCAGTACTGGAGATTGAACTAAAGCCTTCACATCCATTATGATTATGATTTTTAATTTCGAGATAGGACCTTGCTAAGTCAGGAAGTGTGCCTCTATTAATTAGGCCACCAAGGATATGTGGCTCACTCAGGGCCGGTCGCAAAAGGTAGAGGAGGGGAATTCATCACCAGGCCACTGGAGTGTCTCACAGAAGCCGAGGAGATTGGAACACAGGTCTCTTGAGGGCTGAGTATACTCTGGAAGCTGAACACCCTCTCTACCTTGTATCTGCCCAGGTCTCTGCCATGACTGTCCTCTTCTTGCACTGTAGACCACCTTTCTATTTCTCTGAACTAGACACATCCTCTGGGGAAAGTGTCTCTCCGTCAGCTAATAAGTTTGCATCTTCCTATTCCAATGAGCTGTTGAGCATCAGTCTTAGTCCATTCCCCAGAATTCCCCTTTGTTTCCAGTATAGGAAATTGAACCCAGAGTCTCGCACATGCCAGGAACACACTGTATCACTGGGCTACCTCCTAGTCCTGAATTTGCCAGGTGCTTAAGGGAGGAACCTCTATATGTGAACTGGGCCTTGTGCAGCCCTAAACGAGTCCCCTCTGGCAAGGAGGTCTGGTCAGAATCAGCTCAGGGCTTCTGGAGTCACAGCAGGTGGGGCCAGGCAGCCACAGTAGGGCCAGGGAGAAGCAGGGTTACGGGGCAGGATGCCAAGTTACCTTGTTCTCATCTCCTCCCCCTCCCATTAGACCACCCCTAGAGATTAACGGTAGGTAACAACACAAACTGTATTTTGTATTCCATCACTGGATTTGGTTTGCATACAAGCCCTTAGGCCATCAAGTCCCTGCTTTTTTGCGTCCTCTTTCAGCCCTTGATTGAGCAAGGTTCATTCTGTAACTTAGGAATAATCTTCTAACCTTTGCTCATTCTCTGTGCTTCCCAAGAAAAGAGATGCCTGGCCCTTCTCCTCTTGGAAACCTTGTTGAGAAAGCCCCCCAGTTACTGTCATTGTCTCATTTTCTCCGGCTGTCTGAAACTCAGTGGCACTGATTCAGGTGTCTGGAGCCTGGTGATTATGGAATAAAAGGGCTTGTGATTGGGGCCGAGCGGGAACAGGAGGTGTCTGTGAAGTCCAGCAGGAGGCTTGTGCGAGGGTCAGCTGCCCACGCAGCCCTGCTGTTTCCAGCCCTGGCTCATCTATCCTCTTTCAACTGGTCCGCAGGGGCTGTGTGCTGTGCCGCCTCTTCTGTGGGGACTCTGTGGTCCGAACACTGCTGGAGGCCCGGCCCTTCGCCCCTGGGCCAGCGTCTGCAGTCCTGAGCGGCCTGATGATCTTGGCTGGGGCTCTCTCTCTTGCTGGGAGAAGCAAGAAGTCGAAGTCCTTCAGTCAGCCACTGCTCTCAGACATCAGAGGGGGACAAGGACACTCTGAATGCAAATCTGGGTTCTGATGGCTCCTTTCTCTTTGAATTCCTGCAGCATTTATAAGGAGGCCATGCGGTTTGGTGTCTTACTTATTATTTATGGCCGAATGCTGTTGCCTAGAATGCTGCTTCCAATACTAATTGCATGTGGTGCGCACAGAGCTGGTGCAGGCTAGCACAGCCACCAACCTCTGCATTTAATTTGCTTCCACCAAGTGAAGGAAGTACACAAGTTGTGTTATAGGCATTTAATAGTTGATAAAACCTCAGGTTGGCTAGGTAGGATGTGCGTGTGATTTTTTTTATTCTCTTCAGGCTCAGTGCTGGTAAGAGCTCAGACTAAAAGCCTGGCTTTTGATCTCTCATCCCATATTCTTTTCATCACAGAGTGCAACTGGGTTCTGATTTTTCCAGGCTAATACTATGACTTATTCTTCTGGGTTTGTGGCATGTGTTACCTACCCATCTATCCATTTATTCTTCTATCATGTTCCAGAAAGAACACAAGGCTGCCGGGCCGGGGAGTTAGCTCAGTGGTTCCGGCGCCTGTCTTGCAAGCGCAAGGGCCCGGGTTCGATTGCCCAGTAACCACATACAATACTGGGTGTGGAGACCCCACACCCAGCAGCAACCAGTACCACATACCACAGCGCTGGGCGTGGTGGCTCACGCCTGTAATCCCAGCACTCGGGAGGCAGAGGCAGGAGGATTGTGATGTGAGTTGGAGGCTGAGCTGAGGGCCAGCCTGAACCACAAAGCGAGACCCTGTCTCAAAAAAAAAAAAACCTAAAAAAAAAAAAAGAACACAAGGCTGCCTCTGAGAATATGTATTTCTCTCTACATCTATACATATAGGAAATACAAGCCAGGCATGATGGTACACACCTGTAATCCTAGCCCTCTAGCAGAGTGAGACAGGAGGAATGTGAATTCAAGCCCAGCCTGGGCAGTGTAGCAACTTAGCCAGACCCTGTATGAAAATGAAAAATTAAAGCAAGGGCTGAACATGTACCTCAGTGAGAAGGCTCTGGATTTAATCCTTAACATACAGAAAAAGAAAAATATAAACATATGTATTTATAATAAAAAGATAAAGTAGATGCTATATACTAGACCTATATGTAGATATATTTTATATTTATATGTTCATATTTATATGTTTTTGTCTGTATTCACGTATAGATCTATTAATACTGCACATGTATATGTATATAAATATATATAATTAAATAGAAATCTATTAAAAGTAAAGTTGTCTAGAAGGTCAGAGCCAGAGGGAGAGTTATAATATGTATTCAGACCATAGAGCTATTCACAGTTTACTCTACTGGGCCAGACTTTTAGCTCAGAGCTGCTGAGTGATCAAGGCAGGAAAAATACCAGTGATGTGGCCCATGTGGTCTGTGGGGAAAGGGATACCAGAGGTCCAGCACTCACCCAGGCCCCTGGGGCTGAAAGAAGTTTTGCCTGGTGATCATCCATGGTCAAGGAAAATGAGCTGCCTGTGGGCTGCTGCTCTGCTCTAGCCCCTGTGGTGAACACCAGCAGTCAAGCCTGGAGCCGGGACACCTGTATTGCCCCTCTAAGCAATGTCCTGGGCAGCTATGGCCAATCATCTGCCATCCTCATGCAAGGCAAAGCCCACTTTCCCTCCAGCACCCAGGGCAGTGCTGGTGTCTGGAGGGACTCAGAGAGGAGGGCCACTGCAAAGCACAGCAAAGACACCTGCAGGTGCGACCCAGCAGGTCACATCCTGTTGTCTGCTGGGATGTGTTTGCTGTGAAACTCCTCCAGGTGCCAGCTGGAGTGACGCACCAGGCTGACAAGAGTATATGCAGCAACTACTGACATAAATACACTGGAGTCTGATTTATCCCTAGACCTTTTTTTGAGATAGGGTTTTGCTAAGTTGCTAAGCTGCCTAAGCAGAGGTTGAACTTGGGATCCTCCTGCATCAGACTCCCAGAGTGCTGGATTTATAGCTTAATGTCACTTCTGCTAGGATACCTGCCTGGGCTCTTCCATCTGCATCTGCACTCATGATCATATTACTCCACACTTTTCTGTGTAGTCCTGAACATAGCTTGTCCGGACATTTATTCATCTTTATTTATTTAGTGGTTTTTTCTCCTTTTCTCCAAAATGGCAAGAAGGCCACCCGTCCTGTTCACCATTGTCTTCCCAGACCTCAGAAAGGGCCTGGTACATAGTAGGTGCTGCATTATTATTTGTAGAATGAGTGAAAGAATAGAGAGGCTACAAAAATGAAGCGTAAAGAGATGCACTTTTTTTTTTTTCACCAGGGACCTTTGCACCTAGCTACATCCCCAACCTTTTAACTTTGAGACAGTCTTGTCAGTTGCCTGGGCTGAACTCAGACTTTCAGTCTTCTGCCTCAGCCCCCCAGGTGCTGGGGTAACAGGTGTGTGCCACCAAACTCAGTTGCTTAGGCACACCCTGTCCAGGAGGAGGTAGACATAAATACTGCATGTGGCAAAATGCTTTGTGCTGAAAGTCAGAATGAAGGGAATTTTAGAGGAGAGAGAGGCAGCTTCCAGAGGAAGGAACAGCAAGGAGGGCTTTCAGGTGCAGCGCCTTTGATGGCTCCTAAAGAGTGAGGCAGGGGAGAGACATCTGGGGCCCTGTGAGTAGTAACAGCAAAAGCAGAGAGATGGAGAGAAGAGCCTAGAACGCTTGTCGGCTGCTTTAGGGCAATGGCAGGAGGTGTGGCCACAGCAGGAAAGCGGGGAGAGCTGACTGCAGGAGGTTTGCCAGTGGGCTGGCTGGGCAGTAGGGGCAGGCAGCAGCGGTTGAGTGGAGCCCGAGTTCCTGAGAGGGTCCGTAGGCCGGCAGAGCTGGGAAAGCAGGCCTGAGTCTGTCTGGGATTGGTAGAGGCTGTACCGGGAGCAAGAACAGCCTTTCCCCCTGGATGGCATTGCATTTCCATCTTTTATTTTAACAGTTGAAGTGTTTCATTTATTTAAAACACTTCTCTGCTTTTAGAAATTACTATATGTTTACAGTAACGTTTATGTCTTGTGTCTCCTATGCCTGTTGGCCTTGGGCAACCACTATCCACAGCTGTGGTCCTAGGACCCCACAGCAGCCCCGGCCACACTGGCATGGCTCAGCTCTCCAAAGGAGACTCATGGCTGGGTTACCAAATAACACTCCTGCTAGCACATGCCTAAAGTTGAAAATAAACTGCTTATCACACTGCTAGCATTTTATCTTGAGCCTGGTTTCTTTTATGCTTTTATTTTGCAGTTATAGGTTTATTTTCCTCATTTCCGTCCCCTTGAGCTTTTTCAAAGTATTTTCATTCAATTAGCTCAGGACTTTTAACTTTCCAATTTATATTAATTATAAAGTTACTGCATTTCAAATATGAGTTTTTTGCTTTACCCAAAACTTGCAGATCTCATGTGTAGGTTTACTAAGCGGCTTGGCGTCCAGGTTCCTGTTCAGCCTCAGGGCGGGAGGCGATGTAAGGGTGAAGACCCTGCTGCTCGAGGTTCCTCAGCACTGGGTGATGGTGGGTTGACAGACGCTGAAGCCGGGCCGCACCACGTGTGTCTGAGGGCTCTCAGGTTCACAGGTCAGGCTTCCTTTCATGCTGGGTGCAATTTCCTCAGGGATCTTGATTGCAAATGACAAGAACCCAACTCAAACTAGCTTAAGAAAGAAGGAGAATGAATCTGTAGGTCAAGAAAGCTGGGAATTAAACCGTGGTTCAGACAAAGGTGGATCCCGCCATGGGCAGTGTACTGAAGTTATGTATCTCCGTCTCTTAGCAACCTTGTGCTGCGGACTGGGTGTCTCTTGGCCATCCCAAACCTACGTCATTCACAGACAAAGGCAGTACTTCTAAGGAACTCTGGCAAGAGGCCCGAGAAGACTGAGTGGCTGGGCCTCTGTCATAGGCCCAGCTCGGAGCTGCACACTGCCCAGGGAGTGGAGCTTTTCTAATTGGCTGGCTCCAGTCACATTTGCCCTTGAGGAAGAGGAAGTAGAGGCTAGTTTTTCTGACCCCAAAGGACATGGCATGCTGACTTTGGCCGAGGAGAAATCCTCCTCAGTGGAGTGTCGGACAGGCAGGATGGATGTAGCACGGTCCTCTCAGCCCACGGGGTACAGCGCATCCGGAGGTGCAGCTCTGCGGCTGCTGTCTATGCAGCACTGGTGTGTTATCCTCTCCAGTTCTCTTTTTTGAGACAGGGTCTCACTTTGGAGTTCAGACTGGCCCTGAGCTCACTATGTAGCCCAGGCTGGCCTCGAACTCACAGCAGTCCTCCTGCCTCCCGAGTGCTGGGATTCCAGGAGTGAGCCTCCACGCCCAGCATTGTGGTGTGCGGTCCTGATTGCTGGTGGGCGTGAGTCACCACACCTGGCCTTGTTGTATGTAGTTACCAGGGATCAAATTAGGGACCTTATACTTGCAAGACAGGTGCCTTAACCACTGAGCTAAATCCCCGGCCCTCTAGTTCTTGATGGTACACAGTCTGTGCTCAGCCTCTTCCCATCTCCTGTCTGGCTGTGTCGCCTTCAAGTGGAGCCACCTTCCCCTGCCACAGGCTGCCGGGAGCCCACAGAAATGAGCCTTTTACCACCGCTCGTGACCCAGGGCCTCCAGGATCATGCTGCTGTCTGACACCTCTCGACCTCCGGTCCCTGAGTCTGGCTCTGATGTCTGCAGGCCCGTTCCCTGCGGGGTTCAGGCTCAGGGCTTGACTTACACAAGAGGAAGTGCTCTAGCACTGAGCTATGCTTTCTCCAGTCTACTTCTCAACTCTTTTTTGGTGGGGTAAAGGGAAGTCAGTACTGGGGATTGAACCCAGGACCTTCATACGGGGCCATATCACTGACCCTTTTTATTTTTTAATGTTGAGACACGTTCTTGCAAAGCTGCTCGAACTTGCAGTCCTTTTGACTCAGCCTCCTGGAGTGTTGGGATTACAGGGACGTTCCACCATGCCTGGTGACATCTCAGCATTGCTTCTCAACATTTTTAACTACAGAATTTTTTTTTTTTTTCAAATGAAGTCTTCCCTGGAATCCCTACAAATAAAGTAGACAAAAGCCAAGTCACTCACAGTCAGGTTAGAATACTCCCTCTGCTTATTTCCACATCTTCTCTGCTGCCTTGGTAACCCCGAAGAGGTCTTTGACACCCCCAGGCTCCTTGGTGTCCAGTTCGAGGACCTGTAGGTGATCATGTCCGTCGGTCCCTCTCACAACACCTGTTCTTATTCCCCATGGGAATCAGATTGACCGTGTTGTGTTTTTCTTATCACCAAAACATTTTCTTCCTCCACTAGCTTGTTTGTACTATGAGAAGGTCAACAGCGAGATCCTTGTCATCTTCCGTTTCGCTGCAGGCAGATGTCAGGATGCGAGCTCTCCTCAGACAGCCTCGGTTCGCTCCCCTCCCCACGAGGTGCCTTTGGGAGGCTAATTTCATTTCCAGCATATTGGTCAAGTTGTGTGGGCCTCAACTGACCCCATTCCTGAGGCACAGGTAACTTGACCAGTGCTGAGAGTGGCCAGAGGGAGGAGCTCCCCTCCCCTTGACGGGAGGTTTGGGAAGTTTGGAGATGCTGACTTCCTGTGTACTGCTACTGCCTGTAATCAGTATTTTGGAGACCTTTCCAAAACAGTGTGCTATTTCTAACAAACAAACATTCCTAAGGTGAAAAGGAAAAAATGGAAATAAAGTTTATGCATTTGGGCAGATGGAGGGGCTGAAAGGAGGGCAGGGCAATGGAAAAATAATAATCAAGATGTATCATGTACATGTACAAATTCCCAATGAAGAATGTGACCACAATGTATATTTAAAACATACCAATAAACTCAATTAAAGAAGGCTCCTTATAAAGAAAAAAATTTTTTAATATTCATAAAAGTATCCAGATTGGAAAAAAAAATACCAAAAAAGATGCAGATGTTACCCAAGAGGGCCTCTCCTGCTGGAAAACGTGCTGTGCCCGCTCAGTTATAAGACTTTGTCTCTGAGACATGGTGGCCTTGGCCAGGCTCCATCCACCAGGGAGAATCCAGGCCTTGGTTTGGCTCCAGCTGGGCCTTTCCTCTCCAGCTGCCACTTATTGACATAAGTCTGAGTGATTCAGGTCTGCATCTGGAGCACCTGGGTGCCCCTGACAACAGGAGGGAGCTGGAGGGGGGCCCCCCCCCGGCTCCTGGCTGGGCTGGGCCTGGCCTTCCCTGTAGCCCTGGGCCTCCGGCTTCTGGTAGGTGTTCCTGGGTGTCGGGACTTTGGGGCCCAGGGAGATACTTCTGTGTTTCTAGGACTCAGAGTGCCAGTTCCTGCAGGGGTTTTTCCAGGGCTCACCCCCAGGGAGAGTGTGACTCTGTGCTGGGAGTGTTGGGTTAATGGTTGCTGAGGGAGGGGACTTGCTTTTCCTGGTTGCCCTGGCCAGACAGTGACTCAGAAGCCTCTCCTGTGTCTCCCAGACCTTCTGGAACTCTCTGCCCCATCCCTTGAAGTACTACAGTGGACGGGTGTATTTGGGAGCCGGGCAGACCGTGTGTGTTTTGGTAGCAAGTTGAGTGGCAGGTGGTCCTGGGCCCAGTTGGAGAATGGGGGCCATCACTGAGCAAACTGGACAGTGGTGTCAGGTGAAAGCTTTCTTGCATGTTCCCACGGCCTGTAGAAAGGGGCGGGGGCTGCAGGGTCGGTGTCCATCCCCCACACTGAGGTCACCGAGGACAAAACTACCGGAAGTTCCTGAATAACCATGAGCCAATGCCAAAAACCCATAGACGAGGCAAAAATAAGTAGAAGGCAATGTTTCTTACAGTGTACAAGGATGTTAAGTGGTATACAGACACACATTTAAAACATTTTAAGGATTATTTTTGGGAGTATTGGAACATAACTTGTTTTCTAAGTTGCCTTTTATGTATGAAAAATAGTATGGTGAGTAGTAGGGACACAAGTAAGTTTCTTTGGAAAATGATTTTTTAAGTAAAAATGAGTTGATTTAGAGGAAAATATTTACAAAAGGGTAATACAGGAGCCACATCGGGAATGGCAGGTAACGGAGAGTGGGAGGAATAGACTTACCTGGGTGGAGGTGGGTGGGTGAGTCCCAACACAACGTCCAGAAATACAGGCACACACCTTGGTTGTGATGAGAAGTCAGACAGGGACTGGAGGGTGAGCTTGGATTATGTCATAGAGGACCATCGGGATCAAGGTATAGACTTAATTTGAGATAGTCAGAGCCACTGAATGTGCTGGAGGAGGGAGGTGGTTCTTGGCTGTCCTTGAAAGAGCCTCAGTTATTTGTGATAGAGACCAACAGAGGCAGGGTGTCCAGTCAGGGGCCTAAGTAAGATTGTTAAGAGCTCAGACTACAGCCACCACCACACAGCCCATCTGCTGGATCTGGTGTGCAGCTGAAAAATACTGGAGAAATGCCGAGCCGAGTTGCTGCAGCCTCGTGGACGGAGGCTGCGGGCTGTGGGCAGGGTCTGGTCAGGGGCCCAGCAAGGCAGACCCACTCTCCTGGATGGGTTGGGAGCAGAGGGGAGGCACAGTCCAGAGCTGTTGTTGGCCTCTCCCGGCCTAGCACTGAATGTTCTAGAGGAAGTGGGTAGGGTGGGCTGAGGGAAGCTCCTCTGGACCAGAGTTCCGGCCCAGCAGGAAATGTGCAGTTTCCTGCCTGCAGTTCACCGCGCAGCCGTGGCCAACTGCCCAGGGCCAGGACTTCATTTATCAGCAGGGCCTGGGTCCCTTTTTCACTTTTCTCTTTTCTTTTCTCTCATTTGGAGAATTCCACCAGGACTTAGACACCTGATTGGAGTATATTTCTTTCTTTCTTTTTTTTCTCCTTTGTAGGCCTACAATGTACAGATGCAGTTTGGCATCTTTTCTCCATTCTCACAGGTTACCCTGGACAAGCCTATAATGTACAGAGCAGGACCAGGGAATAGGGAGGGTCCACTAGTCCCAGGTAATATACTAGGTTAACCACAGCATCTGATTCCAGCCTCCCAGTGTGCGGAGGTGGCAACACCAGACTGACACCATAGCTTGGAGCTGGGCATGGTGGCTCACATCTGAGTAACCAGCTACTTAGGAGGCTGAAGCAGGAGAATTTTGAGGTCAAGGCAACCTGGGCAACTTAGTAAGACCTTGTCTCAAAAAATAATAATAGGGCTAGGGATGTAGCTCAGAGGAGGAGCTCTTGGCTAGCTTCATGAGGCCTTGAGCTCAATCCCCAGGAACCCCCATCTCCCACTGAGAATATAAATCACTGCCTGTCCTCCTCTGTGTGCGTGTGGGGCTGCAGTGTGCTGCACACATGTGCAAAATGGGAGCGCCGACTACCCACAAGGCCTTGGGGCAGGGTGACCTGAGCTATCCGGTAGATAAGGAGTTCTATAAACAGCTGCTGCAACCAGCCTTACATAAAACTGGAGCTTGCATTGTCCTGAACATCAGTTTTACTGGAAGACCTAGGGCGGGGGGAATTATTGTTAAGGTAATTAACATCTGGTGGAGCAGAGTGTGAACTTTGGCCTTAGAGACATTTCACCTTTGGTCTGACTGTTGGTCGCACACACACCCATCCACGCTCCCCTGCCTGGGTGTCAGAGGATCCACGTGCAGCCAGGGAGAAGGGTCTGCTGGTTACTTTCTCATCAGCCCTAGTGCAGAGAAACTTGAATGTGCACTTTGCTGTTTTCACAGCAGTGTGTGTGTGTGTGTGTGTGTGTGTGTGTGTGTGTGTGTGTGTGTGTGTGTGTGTAGTTGGGACAGCCATGGAAAGAGCGCTTCAGCACAGAGTCAGAGCCTGGGCTCTGCCCTTCTTTGCGCATACCCAGCATTTGTCAGCACCAGCGCATGGTTCATTCCGGATTCAGCCCACACACTGTGCAAAATGTACCGGGTGTTCAGAGCAAACAAAACAGAGGTGACCTGTCTCTCCCTGGACCTTACAGAGATTAATAAGTTAACGAAGAAATAAATGTGCAGATTCAAGTTCAGATACATACAACGAAGAAAAAGAATTGAGTGTTAATATTGTTGACCTTTCCATCTTCTGCACTAGGCTGTGTCCCCAGCAAGGGCCACAGGGATAGGGACCAAGAGGATGTGAGAGAAATAAAAGGATAAAGATATACACATTCCTTGTCCAGCACGGCGTGTTTCTGTCATTCGCTGACACAGATGCACTCAGAAGGGCATGACTCGGCAGAGCAACGTCCACGGTGGGGCAGGATCCCTTCCCACCGATGATGATTGTAGTGGGCTTTCTTATCCTCTATAAAGGACATTTTAAAATTAAGAATATTTGTCATTGTACTTGGAAGCACTTAAAATGTTTTTGAATAGTTTTAGGTTTATAGAAAAAATAGAGTGAGAAGTGCAGAGTTCCTCTATACCTCAGCTCCCCGGGTTTCTTACTCGACATTGACCCAGTGTCTGTTACAGTTGCGGAGAAGGTTTTGATACGTTCTTAGTAGCTGGAACCCGTGGTTCTCTTTGGGGTTCACTCTTGGTGTTCTGGTTTTGAGGGTTTCAGCAGAGGTGTAAGGACACGTTGCCATGGTTGCAGTATTGTTGGGGGTAATAGTTTCATGATCCTCAACATCTGCACTCTACTTATTTAGCCTCCCCTCTCCCTGCACATCTCTGATCTTCTCACCGTCTCCATAGTTTTGCCTTTTTCACAGTGTCCTGTAGTTGAGTTCATATAGTACGTAGCTCTTTCAGACTGGCTTCTTTCATTTTACAACACTCATTAAAGTTCCCCTGTGTCTTTTTATGGCTTGCTGGCTCTTTTTGGGGAGAGGGTGAGCTCATAAATTACAAAATATATCACCAGACCTTCACAGGCAGGTAGTTTATAATTGTTCTGAGCCTTCTGTTTGCTGGCGAATATGACATTCATGGGTTTTGTAAATTAAACATTAAGCTTAATTGGGTCATTACAGCGGCACATAACAATATGTGCCTGTCCAGTGACACTTTGGGGCTATCCTCACAGCTGTCTAGCATTTATTGACAAGCTTTCCTAGGAAAGAACTCATGCTAAAGCAAGATTTAAGTACACACATATATTTTGAGATGCTGAGGCTTAAACGCAGGGCCTCCTGCATGGTAGGCAGGCGCTGTGCCACTGAGCCACATCCCCAGTGCCAACACATAAAATCTGATCCGGTAATAGGCCTTCATTCTCAGGGAACAAATGTGAGTGTTCACATAGCATGATACCTGTTACCCAGAGCTAATCCAAGTCTAGCTCCAGAAACAAAGGAACCAGTCCCAGAGAAAGACTACAAATTAAATGAGGACAGTCAAATCACAACTACTCTAAAGTGTTTTATATTTCTCCAAAGAATAAAATTCTTTTTTGTGTGTGTGTGTGTGGTACCAGGGATGGAACTCAAGACCTTGAGCTTGTGTGTCCGGTGGCAGAACCACTGAGATAAATCCTCGGCCCTCAAAGAATAAATTTCTAAAAGTCAGGAAAAATAATTTTCTGGACTTCAGGGTTCCAGGAGACCACAGGAGGTGTTCAGGGCCCCCAGTGGAAGCAGTGACTGGGGAGGTGCACAGTCAGAGCATTCTTGTTCCGGGAGCGGAGGAGGGCGGGCTGGCTTCTTCTGGAAGACACAGGGAGTCTGGCTCCTGGTCATGCGTCTAGGGCTCATGAAAAGTACCATGGAGACATGTGGAAATATTTAGAGGGGGCTTTAAAATGATGAGAAGCCCATGTATCAAATAAATGAGGCTCTTGGTCTATTATTTTGTGTTCCTTCTAGATGATGAGGCAAACTAAATCTTGATAATAGCTAGAGCACCATGCATGATTGATTGTGGGGCTTTTTTGGTTTCATTTTTGTTTTGAGACAATGTCTTGCTTTGTAGTTCAGGCTGGCTCTGAACTCACTACATAGATGAGGCTGCCCTCAAACTTTGAGCAATTCTCCTGCCTCAGCCTCCTGAGTACTGGGATTACAAGTGTGTACTACCACGCCCAGCAGATTGATTGTGTTTTGGATTTTTGTTTGGTTGGTTAGTTGAACATTCTTTAATTCCTCTTTCCTTCTCTCACTACTTCTTTCCTTTCTTCCCTTTCCTCTCTTTCCCTTCTATGCTCCTTCCTTCCCTTCCTCCTCCATCTTCTCTCTCTCCCCTCTCTGCCCCAGGTACTCCACCACCGAGCAACACTCTCAGCTCTGAGATGACTTACCTCGCAAACCAAAAAATGTCAAAAATATCTTATCCCTTATAATGTCACATTGTTGATCATATAGATTTTTTCACAAAAGAGCTTATCTGTGGTTAAACTAATATCTTAATTTTCACCCCTTTCAATTCCTCAAATGGGAAAAGGAAGCAGGGTTTCTGTGACCTCCAGTGCACTGTATATTTTTCCACAGCAGGTTTATTTGTTTTGCTCTTGCTTTTATGGACACTAAGTTAAATGTTGGTTGCTTTGTTGTCAGTGCAGGGAGACAAAGATGAAATTGGCAGCACTGTCTAGTCTTAGTCAGCTGTCGGCATAGTCCTTTTCTTCAAAGTGGGCCAATGGGGTCAAACAGGTTCTACCTTCTGTGTCAGTGAAGACAAAGGACTTCCGGGTCAGAGGAGGGAAGCGGCCATCATCAGCCTGGCCGAGGGTCCTCAGCCTCGTGCCGTGACTGCCAGCCCATTCCTGCTGCTTATTATTCTCATGGGAGGGATTGGTCACATTTTTTTAATCTCCTGAAGGATATCTTGGTTGCTTCCAAGTTTGCACAATTATGAATAAGACTCCTATAGACTCGCTCATGCAAATTCTTGTATGCAAATAACTTCAATTTGTTTGGATAAATGCCAAGCCATTGCTAGGTCCTACTGTGAGGCTGTAATAGTCTGCCCTTCTCCGTGGCTTCACTTTCACTTTCACAGGTATCCACAGTCCAAAAATATTACCCTGGTACAATGAGGAATTAATGGGGGAATGAGAGAGACCGCATTCACACACTTTTTATTGTGTATCATTATACTCGTTGTATCCTATTGGTAGCTATGATTGTTAACCTCTTACTGTGCCTGTTACAGGTTTTGTATGTATAGAAAACCGGATGTAGAGCTCGATGATAGCTGTGATGTCAGGAGTCCTTGCCAGTCTAGGGCCGTGTCCCCTGTGGATAAGGGCGAACCCTCTGTTTAACCTTGTAAGGACGGCTTTCCTTGGTGGATGTGCCATTTTGCAGTGAAGGAGTTGGTTTTGTCTGTACTTTGGGAATTTGGCCATTCGAATAGCTGGGTAGTACTACCTTATTGTTCTAATTTGTAGTTCTTTAATAACATGAGGCTGAGGAGAACATCCTTTCGTACGCTTGTCGTCCGTTTATCTTTGTGCAGATGTCTGTCCTGATCTTCCCAACTTTTTTCCCCAGTGCTGGCAACTGAGTGCTGCTCCTGAACCACACCCCAGCCCCGCTCCCATCTTTTGCCCACTTTTGCTGGGTTATGTGTTTCCTTACTTTGGAAAAGAGTATTATTTCCCCACCTAGAATCTTACGCATTGTGACTGATTCCTCGGACAGGGTCGGGGAAAAGAGGGTGTATGTGTGTGACACTGAGCTGGGAAAAGACTCCCAGCACCTATCATTCTGTTTAGCAAAGAAGTGAAGTATTACTATGAAGTCCCGAAGTGCTCCGAGGCCCCGAGGTTGAGCTTGGGGTTCCAGCTCTGGGGCCTTCCACCTCGCTGAGCCTCAGTCTGCTTGCCTGTCAAATAGGGCTACGGAAGTCTGGGGTTGCTTTGAAATACACAGGAGATGATTCTGTAGAGCACGTGGCACCGGGCTTGGCAGCCATCAGCGCTTTTCTCACTGATCTGCAGCAGGCTTGCATTTTTATTCCCCTGGAACATTTTGATTCCTTTATTTTCAGTCTTTGACAGCCAGGGCCCACCAGAATCCTCTTTTTCTTTACAACCCAAGGCTGGGGTGTGTGTGCAGGGGAGCATGCGCACTCTGGCAGGCACTCTCCTCAGCCTCGGGCCCTGCTCCTGGCCCTCACGTCTGTCATCATCCGCTCACTTCTCCTCGGTCCCTCTCCCACCCACTGTCTCCAGAGCTTCCACTTGTGTTCCTCCCGTTGAATGTGAGCCCTCTGGCCACTCCCCATGTTGGCCTCTCTGGGGAAGAGTCCCCTGGTGGCCTTGTGTGAGGGCGCTCTGGCTGATGGTGGGGAGAAGTCAGAGAGGCTAGAGAGGGACCAGGGGTCAGGGTCTCTCTGTGGTGGCTCTGAATAGTCTGGCTTGTGACATCTCGCCACAGACTGCTTCCTCTGATACATACCTTCTACCCCCAGCCCTCTGCCTGGCCAGCAAAGACTACCTCCAGGTATTTCCCACAGTGCAGAAGGGGAGGCCTGGAGCTGCCCCGGCTAGAGCTGGGGGATGGGGCCACCATGGCTGACAGCTGGCTCCGCAAAGGCCTGGGTCCTGCAGGGAAGCAGAAGCTCAGGATCATGGCGGGGAAGAGCCAAGCATTATTCTATTGTTACTGACCTGCTGTGTTGTTGAGAGACTCAAATGGATCAATTCACGTCCAAAACTTGGAATCACAGACCTTCAGGGTTAAAGGTGGCTGAGACCTTTTCCCAGCATGCTTCATGCCTGGTATCCTTCTCCTTCCAGGGAGCTGTGTGTTTGGGAAGAGGGCTGTCTGTAAGCCAGAGAAGTGAGTTGTTGGTTCAGTTTAGTATGGCAGTGTTTATTTATGCCTCCGATTTGTGCCCTTCTGAATACTGGGAATTCCGAGGCATTACTATAGACAATGATGATGGAACGGTAGTGATGACATCATTAATAATAGCCATGACAGTGATGATGATAGTGACAGTGATGGCAGCCCTTCACTGAGAGTACAACATGTTACAGGACCTGGACTGTCCAGATGAGGGTCCCCGGCTCCAGCCCTTGCAGTCAGCCTGGACGATGCTGTCAGGCTGTTTTCTGCTTTGGGGGTGTTTTGCAGCAACCCCAGCCTCCACCCACTGGGAAGCAAGCAGCCACCCCCTCTCCACGTCTCCAGACATTTCCGGACTCCTTGGAGGTCAAGATCACACTACCTTGGAACCACAGATGTGATGGTTTCTGCTTCCCCCCAGCCCCAGCGGGCAGCAGGCATTCTGTAGGTGAAGCAGGGTAAGGCTTAGAGACACGAAGGAAGCTGCCCACGGTCTCCCAGCTAATAATTCAGAGCCACACTGCGAACCCTGGACTCAGTGCCTGTTATTGCCTTGGAAAGAAAAGAATTCATCAGCCTCTTGACAGGGCCGCCTGGAGTTGGTGTCTGGGCTGGAGCCCACATGACCGGCCAGGGCATTCTTTGTCAGGTCTGCGTGGCGCTCACAGACACAGGCTGTCTCTGATTTGGTTTGAACCCAAGGAGATGAAAGTATGTATGGAGAGGCTGCGTCCACAGGCTCCAGGAGCGTGCCAGAACAGAGAAGTCCCAGCTTCTCCTTCCTCCCGGGCTCTTCCACCTAGTTTGTTACCTACAGCCACAGTGGGGGAGGGGAGCAAGACAAGTGGGACCTCCTGGGCTTGCTGATTTCTCCCACCCAGGATGTGAATCTGGTTTTGTGAGTTGAATCCCCCAAATACTCACTTTTAGTTTTATAATGATTTTCTATTTTAAAAATGTACAGAGAAGTTAAAAGAATTTCACAGTGAACACCCATGTGCCTTCCACTTAGAGTCTGTTGCTAATATTTTTACTTCATGTCCTTTGTTACTCTGTGGCCCCAGGTCTGCCCCAGGTGTATCTGGTGTGTTAACGAGTAGACTTACAAATTCTCCAGGAAGCTGGATGTGGTATCACAGGCCTGTAATCCCAGCACCCTGGAAGGCCAAAGCAGGATCACAAGTTAGAACCCAGCCTGGGCAGCTTAGCAATATAGCAAGAACTTATCTCAAAATTAAAAAAAATATTAAAAGAGGATATAGTTCAGTCCAAAGGCACTGAGTTCAAATCCTAGTATCACCCCCCCCAAAAAAAATCTCTCTAGGGGAATAATTAATAACCTCTACAGAAGTGAGTATAGCTCAAAATGAAAAAGGACTGGGGTAAACCACCCCTAGGTTCAATCTCCAGTACGATATGTTATATTTATATAATAATATATATATTGGCAGGAGTCCTATTAAAGCTATGTTGGGTTTCTCTCTGTATAGTTGTTCCTTTGTAATTAATCAGTGTCCTGGGGGCAACACTTTGGGGTTATGCAAATACCCAAATTATAATTATATAACTATATAAAATATATATCATATATAAATAATATAAAATATATAACATTTAATGTATATTGTATATAAAATATATCTATAATTATATATATTATAATAGAGCAGGCCTGGAACAAAGGTGATTTTCCTTAACCTGGATGATGGGCGTAGCTCAGTGATGGACCGACCACAGGTTTAGCAAGTGTGAGGTCCCATCGAGTCCTCAGCAGCATTCCCCTCCGTGTCTTCCAGTGTTGTAATCCATGCTATCTTGAAATACAGAAATAATACAGAGACACAGTTTCTTTTCTTTTTTTCTTGTACCGGGAATCACTCTCAGTGCTTCGAGTTTGCCCAGCAGGTGCTGCACCACAGAACTATATCCTGGCCTGAGATATAGTTTCAAACAATGAAAATCACATAAATTACTTGAGAAAGAGAAGGCCTCACCTGGCCATCAGGGAAACTCTAGATTCTTGTCCTTGGTTTCCCTTTGTGGAGTCCTTCCTTCTCTCAGAAATAAGCAAAGAGCTGGCACTCAGCATAGATCCCCACAGCGTTAGAGAGACCCACAGTGGCTCTTGGCATCCCTCCCCTCTGTCCCAGCGGCTTTGTGCAGGGAAGTGGTGTCCCTGCTCAGGCAGCAGCCTAAGGACCCAGGGCCTGTGGGAATGAGCAGTTCTGAAAAATGCACATTTTTAGGATAAAGTTGCTTTTTAAATTATGAACTGTAGGCTGGGGGTTTAGCTCAATGGTTCTGGTGCATGCCTTGCAAACGCGAAGTCTGGATTTAGATCCCAGATAACCACATACAACAACTCACTCCTGTAATCCCAGCACTGGGGAGGCAGAGACAGGAGGATTGCTGAGTTCAAGGCTGAGTTCAGGACCAGCCTGAACTACAAAGCAAGACCCTGCCTAAAACAAAACAAAACAAAAAAACCCTGTAGAAAACAGGGAAAGGGGCCATAACTAGAACCTCTGCAGTTAAGTTCTAGTCTCCTGTAAGCCCAACAGCACAAAGAGATTTAATTAATATGTAGACAGAAATGAGACTTAGAGAAGAAGGTGAGTTTGGGCCTCATCCGTGCTGCTGTGGGCAGCAAAGAGGAAAAACCTGAGCTCACCACACTCTCTTGTATTCAGTACACCAGGAGTAACGAAGGTAACAGGTCACCCAGAGGACAGCGGGTTCAGTACATCCTAGACCACTGAGGAATTGTATAGATGAAGGCCCTGGGAGTCTTGAGCTAGTGTAGTTCTTCCCTGGAGCATCACAGCATGTGGAACCACTGGGGTCTTTGTTTTACAGGAGGGGAAGATAGAGTTATATCCAGACGTGCCACAGCTGGCCTGTAGGCAGGAAAGGTAGGCTTAATCATAGTTTTAATTATGAAATTATTTTTCCCCAAAAATCACATAGGATTGCTCTCCCAACAATGAACATTTTGGAGGAGTTTTAACAAATTGAAACTAGAAAAAATTTAGACCTGCCAAAACCTTGGGAAAATGTTCCAGAGAATTCCTGTACTCTTCCTTCAGTGACTCCTGTTATCATAGCTTTGCATTTTTCTTTTTCATGACCTTCACATTTTTTAAGAGAACTGGTCACCTTGCATTGTAGAACACCCTTCCACTTGAGTTTGATATTTTCTCATTATGAGGTTGGGTTGATACATTTTTGGCAAGAGTCCCATCAAAGCCATGTTGGGTCTCTGTACAGTTTCTCCTTTATAATTCATCAGTGTCCTGGGGGGCAACACTTCGGGGTTATGCAAATACCCTGCTGTTTCTCTACCTCTCCCTCTGATGTCAGCGTCCCTCTGTGTGTCTCGCCCATCACAATTACTACTATGGTGTTTTCCTGGAGATTTTCAGTCTCCGCCATTCCTTCTACATTTATTAGTTGGTACCCTCTCTGTGAGAGAGAGCTATCTTCTCTCCCCTATTGATTCACTAATTCACATGTCATAAAGACTAGGTATTTATTATCTCCTATAATTCAACCTGATTATAGTTTATATTATTAAGATCCTTCCAGTCTTAGCCATTGAAAGCTCATTGTGAGAGTTTTTGTTATAAAAGTCTTCAACCATTAAAGAAAAGAACCTCTGTCATCCCATCTTTTAAATTCTAATAATTCTTAGTGTTTAACCATATTTCTTTCTCCTTTTCCATTTTTCTCCTCCCTCCCCCTCTTCCCCTCAGTGTTTTCACAAATGCACCATCTGTTTATTTTTCTAAATTATCTTTATTGGTACATTATGAATACACATCATAATCACATTCAACATTAAGAGTTTGTACCAGTGGGTCGGGGAGTTAGCTCAGTGGTTCCGGCACCTGTCTTGCAAGCGCAAGGACCCGGGTTCAATCCCCGGTTACCACATACTATACTGGGTGTGGAGACTCACCCCAGCAGCAACCAGTACCACATACCGCAGTGCCAGGTGTGGTGGCTCACGCCTGTAATCCCAGCACTCGGGAGGCAGAGGCAGGAGGATTGCTGTGATGTGAGTTTGAGGCTGAGCTCAGGGCCAGCCTAAACCACAAAGCGAGACCCTGTCTCAAAAAACCTAAAAAAAAAAAAAGAGTTTGTACCAGAATATGACACGACTTGATTCCCATTTTTTCCCTTTTCCCCCCGCCCTGCATCCCCCCAATCATCTGTTTATTTTTTAATCAGGGTTAATTTGCATTTCATCTGTCCCCACACTATTAGGCATTGACAGTACGCGGCCCCTTCTTGCTTCCTGGAGATCGGGTCTGCTCTGTGTAGTGCCCAGGTTCACTCTTCCTGTGCCACATGTTTGTCTTTTAGATAGCTTTAATGAGGTACAATGCACATGGCTTTTAGCATAATCAAAGGTATTTGAATCCATCGCCCTAGTCAGTTTTAGAACATTTTATGCCACCAAGGGAACACGGCCTCCTTTTGGTCCTGCTGCCTCAGCTTCCTTGAGTGCTGGGCTCATAGGCATATGGCACCATGCACAGATCTTTGTTTTATTTTATAGCCAAATAATATTCGATTGTGTGATTTTGCCTCATTTTCCCAATCCCTTCATTAATTGATGGGCATTTGAGTTAGCTCCACCTTTTGGCTAAGGTGCATAATACTGCTGTGAATGTTTGTGTGGAAGTTTTTATTTGAGCACCTGTTTTCAATTCTTTTAAGTATGTCCAGAATGGATTTATTGGGTTATATGATAATTCTGTATGTAACTTTTTTGAGGAAATCTTAACCATTTCCCACATTTATATTCCCACCAACAATATGTAAAGGTTCTAGTTTCTCTATATCCTTGTCAACACTTGATATTTCTCATTTGTTTGGTTATAGCAGGTATGAAATAATAACTGCTGTCAGCTCTGATTACATTTCCCTGACAGCTAATGGTATTGAGCATCTTTTCATGTGATATTTGGGGCTTTGTATCTTCATTGGAGAAAAGTCTATTCAAATTCTCTGCCCATTTTTAAATTGAATTTTTTTGTTATTTTTATTGTTGAATTATAAGAGGTACTTATATATTGTAGATACTAGATTATTATTAGATAGTTTGCAAATATTCTTTCTCATTTATGGTTATCTTCTCATCTATTTGATACTGTGCTTTAACACACAAAATTTTAATTTTGGTAATGTCCAATTTATCTCCTTGTTTTCTTTTGTTGCATGTATTTTTGGTGGTATCTAAGAAATCACTGCTGAACCTGAAGTCATGAAGGCTAACTTGTGTGTACATTTTCTTCTAAGAGCTTTATAGTTTTAGCTTTTAGGTTTAAATCTTCTAATCTTTTTTTTTTTTTGCCATACCCGGCACTGTGGTATATGGTATGTGGTACTGATTGCTGGTGGGCATGAGTCTCCACATCAAGCATTGTTGTTTATTGTTACCAGGTATTGAACCCAGGCCCTTGCAGTTGCAAGGCAGACGCTGGAACAACTGAGCTAAATCCCCGGCCCTTTGTGAGAAAGACTGTTCCTCCCCATCAAGTGGTCTTGCACCCTTGTTGAGAATCAGCTGACTACAAATGCATGGGGTTAGCTCTGTATTCTCAGTCCTACTCCTGTGCCCTATGTTTTGAGTATCGTCTGGCCAGGAGGTATGTCCTGCTCTCAGGAAGCATTTGGCCCAGTAGGACATGTCAGACTTGTTCACAAACCACCAGACCTCAGAGGTGCCTGGAAGAGGTAAAAATGATGTTAATGAAGATGTCAAGGAAGGAGAATTGCATGAGGCCAGAGCAGAGGCTGTGGAGCCAGGGCGGCATGGGCTTGGGCCTGGGGCTTGATGCCAAGTGTTTCTGTCTGGAAACGCATTTAGCGAGATGGAGCCTATAGATGGCTGTGACCTCCCAGATGAGGACGTTGGGCTTAATTTAAACTACTGGAGCCCAGCAGGGCCTTTGGAGGGCCCTCTGGTGGCAGGTTCATCTGGAGACTGGGAATGCTTGGAATCCAGGGTGACTGAGGTCTGGTGAACACGTGGGTCAGCCCTGGGAAGGGTGAGAAGCAGGAGCCTCTGGAAAAGGCCAGAGGACTTGTCAGAGACGACTCTCTTTGCACTTCTTTGCTTGGTGGGCTGGGGGCAGATGTAAAACAAGAACAATAACCTCCACCACTGATTCCTAGGATGCTGCACCCACCTGGCCCGGCTGCTCTGGCCTTCTCAGCTCCCGCCCTTCAGCTCCTGTGAGCACCAGGTACATGCACATCCAGGTGTTGGCTGCATGGGAGTTGCTTGGAGAAAATCCCCTAGTGTGCTGCTTTTATTGGGTACCACCTATTGCAGCAGGGTTTGCTGGAGGCAGAGAAGGTGAAAGAAAGGTCAGAGGTCAGCCCAGCTCAGTGAGCCCAAACTGGGAGCCAGGTGCCAGCTGTGTGGCACTGAGCAAGTAGCTGCACCTCTCAAGGGCTGGTTTCATCTTCTCTGGAAAGGGACGATGGTCGTGTACTGCCCTTGGCCTTGGGATAAGTTGGCTAGTCAGCTTATGGCAAATTCTGTGTCTATAGTAGGCAGCGACTGTAAAGCTGGCCACCTTTCTTTTCCTAGGCTGGCACCCAGGGTCAGACTGAGCACATGCACATGTACAGGATGTTTTTAAATTTGTGGACTCCTCTTGGCTGTTGTTTTGTTTTGTTTCTAGGACCCAGGACTTTGTGCCTGCATGGCAGGCACGGTACCACTGAGCTAAATCCCCATCCCCATGTGGGCTCCCCTGAAATGCCTTGAAACTCCTGCCAAGATGCCAATGGTTCTATTTGGTTGTTTGTTCTCTCTGCCATCTTCTCAGTATCAAGCCCTATTTGGGGGCAGCCTCCCTGTGAATCTGGCCTCCTGCTATTGCCGGAGTCTTTGGCAACTCACATGTAGTCCTTTGTGGTGGGCACACGGGCAGAGTCTCAGCCTCTACCACGGGCACAGACAGTGTACGGGGAAGTACACAGCTGGTTCCTAGGCGCCGCAGTGCCTAACCTTGGAGCTGGAATGGAGAAATGTATGTTTGTGTTTCCATGAACAGCAGGGGACAGCTGGCCCACGGATAGTGGCTGGGTCAGCTGGGGTTGCCTTAGCTGCCAGCCTTAAGCAAACACCCAGCCAGGGCCTGGGCGGAAGGAGGATGGAGAAGTGGCTGGCGGGGCCAGAGAAAAGCCTCCTAGGAGCAGCTGTCTGAGGAGGGTGACAGTGAGGGAAGCTGCTCCCAGGGACTCGGAGAACCAGCCCGTCAGCACACCTGAGGCTTGGGACTTGGCCTAGCAGGTAAGGATGGGGTGGGCCAGATTTTCCAGGGGCTTCTCTGCTTTATGGAGCAGTTTCTCTTAAGCTCCTTCAATAAGCAGCACACAGATGTGAGCTAAAATCAGATTTCCTTTGCAAAAATTCTGTTTGCCTGGGACTCACCAGACCCACATAAATCATACAAATGGAAGCAGGTTGTATTTCTTTATTAGGAGACAAATAGCATTAACATCCCTCACTGCACGTCCCAAGCCAGGTGCCAGGCAGCTCTTAGGAGGACTTGGGCATTTTCTGAGCAGTACACTGACAATTTGATATTACTCCTGTAACTGTTGAGCTAGGTTCTAATTGTATTCCCCCCCCTTTTTTTCCTGCTTTGTATCCCCTTTTTTTTGACAGTCTGGTGAAATAATGGTTTTAAATACACAAACAGTATTCAGAGGAAACTAATTGTACTCATATTACCATGCAATTATCAGGATGTTTTTAAAAGCTTGCAGTATAGTAGTTTGTGTGCTTCTTTGTTGATCCATTAAGGCAACAGCCTCGTAGTACATCTAATTACAATTGCAACTTCGAAGTAGCAATGAGCATAAATATTTGAAGATATGTGCAACTCTGTTCGGTGCTAAGAAAACATCTGCAGTCCTACCAATGACCATGGCTCGGGTAACGACAATATGACTGATATGTTACCTACACTTATCAAGAAAGGAAATAGAAAATTTCAGTCATAGTTAATGAAAATACACAATTTTTTTCCCCATCCAAGTTCATGGATCTTTTGTTAAGACCTCCCAAGACAGGCAGTGATGAAAGGATATTGATTTCCTGATCCCTCTTTTTGTATATGCGACATATCCCTATCCTGGCCTTGCAGAAGTCAGGAATGCCAGGGGGCATTTTAGACAAGCTTACACATTTATGCACACAGGCTGATGTAGCTATTGAACTAACTTCTAATTCCAGCCCTGGGCTGGAGCTCTGCGTGCTGGGTGCCACATTCTGAATAGTTTCCCCCTAAAGGTTACATTGAAGTTCTGCCTTGTAGCAACCCCTGAATATGACCGTATTTGGCAGCAGGGCCACTACAGTACCTAGTTCAGATGAGACCATTTGCAGTAGGGTGTGCTCTTAATCCAAGATTGATGAGTGACCTTTGAAGAGGAGAGCGACAGAAAGAAGACAGCCAAAGAGGCAAGAGGGTGGTGAGAACAGAGACTGGAGGAAGCTAACCGCACAACAGGGAGGGCCTAGCGTTGTCTGCAAACACCAGCCTCTGACAGAGAGAGTGTGGAACTCATCTTCCCCTTCGTCCTTCAAAGACAGCTGGACCCTGGCAGTAGCTCAGTTTTGACCTAGATTTTAGAACTGTTGAACTCACCCAGTGTGGGATACCTGGTGGCATCCACCTTATGAGACAGGTACTGCAGGGGCAGTGGGCACACAGCACTGCTTACAGATGCAAAGCTGTCCTGCGAGGCGCTCCTTCCTCTGCCTTCACTGGGTGACACTTGCCCAAGGGGCGTAGTTGCCCTGGAGTTCCTGCCTTCAGTGCTATGATTGCCTTGATTTGGGGGTGTTACCTGCTCAGTGTCAAGCCTTTCAGAAATGACAAAAGCTGGCTGCACCCCTGGGAATGCATAGGCAGATCAAGGGGCTTGGAGGGAGAAGGGAAACAGGATATTCTGCATCTCATCTCCGGTGGAGGCTTTGCATAGTATTTTGCCCTGGGAAAGAAAATCAACCCATAATCAGCCCCAAGCAGGAGATGGAGCTACAGGAGCACGCCTGGTGCTCAGTCAGGATCCAGTGTGTGTTCTTGGAACGGATGATGCAGTGAGACCAAAAGTCGCTATTTCTTGCCCTGCTGAGGATAATAATAGAGTCTTAGCCCTGTGACTAAGTAGGGATGGCACGAGTCACAGTCACGTGGTGTCCAGAATTGACAGCCCCTGTAAGGACAGAGGCAACAAAGGTTGCAGGAGTCTTGCGGGGCCTTGGGAGCTCACCTCAGAGGAGGAACTGGAAAGACAGGTCGTGAGCCCTCACTTGTTTAACAATTGCTAAGTCACCCTTTCAAGACAATTAGAGAAACAGGTTCACCCATCATCCCAACCTGACTCTGTCACAGCCCTCTGAGTTTGCCGTGTCAGTTTATGAATGAAGCGTTGTGCCATCCATGTGTCAGTGGGTTCTACTTCCTGCACCAGATCTTGCCGTTATACACCCTTTTCGGGGGCATTTGTTGTTTTTGACATTGACTATGACATTGTACTCTTGTTGACCATTCCTCCAGGGTTGGAGTCCCTTGTAGGTGTCCCCCAGTTTTAGTTGGTATAAAACCCGATGCAGGGTGGACCAGAGGCAGGACATGCAGGACCTATTCAGAGGATAGGCCTGTATGGCAGGAAGATGGTTGAGAAGGTGGAGTCACCCTGTTATGCTAAGAATTCTATGCCAAGGAGACTGGGCCTTACTCCATGGGCTATGGCACAAATTAGTATTTGTTCCTCAAAAGTACTCTGGACCACATTCTGGGCACCGTGCTGGACCACAGACCCTGAGACAGATGTATCCCCAGAACTGTGGTCTTTATGGGGACAGCAGAGATAGAGATCCCCTGGGACACAGGTACAAAATCAGTGAGGGAGGTTGGGCTGGTCCGCGTGGCGGTTGAATAGGAAGGAGCTGGGGATGCTCACAGGAGGTGGCTCTGGCCATCTGAAGACAGTGTACAGGAAGACAAGTCATTCTAGATGGGGAGGTGCAGGGGCAGGACTGAGTGCTCAGCATGTCCAGGCCCCAAGGGCTGAGCCTGTGTCTTTTGAAGAGATATGTTGGCAGGTGAGCTTGGAAGGGTCAGTTGGATCAGATCTGGGACAGCCTTGGGCACAACTTGGGTTTCCCTGTGGTAGTCAGGAGCCATCGATGGTTTTTGTGCAGGGGAGTCACAGGGTCTAAAGAGTGAAGTGAACTTCTCTGGCTGCCTGTGAAGAGGTTGAGGTTGAGCCCCAGGAGTTCTGCAGGCCCGTGGGGAAGCTTCTGCCATGGTCTGGACAGGGCTCAGAGGAGGAGAGGAGTGCACTACAGAGGCGTATCTGGCGGGGTGCATGATGACAGGGCAGTTTTAGGGATGTTTGTCAGGCCCTGGCTTCCCTGGGGCTCTTGTCTATCTCCCGAATCCACTCAGGTTCCGCTGGCTGCATAATGAGCCCGAAACCCTTCCAGGTGAGTGGTCCCTTCACTTCAGACAGGCCTTGGAGGCTTCCTGCCTGGATCTTTCATCCTCCCGGCTGCCTGACAAGTAGGGGAAATGTTGATGTCTGGGCTCACCTTATCTCCGTGCTATCGGCCTGTTTCTCGTATCATAGTAACAGAGCAGATGTCAGGCCTGTTGCTAAGGGTTCCCTGGAATATTAATACCTGGGCGTAGAACTGAGTGCTCTCACAAGTGCCTTTGAGACTTTGGGAAGCACAGGCTGCTGGCAAGTACTCTTTTATGTTTGTCTCACTTTTGTCTCCCTCCGTCTCCCATCTCCTCCCCAGTCATCTTGGCTTTTGCACAGCTGGGTGTCTTGGGATGCAATCTCCATGGTAGCAGATGTGCAGCCTTCTTCCTACCCATAGTGGTGCAGATAAGACTAATGGATCGCAGCCTCCTTTCCCATAAAGGCTGGACACGGGCTGTGACTCCTTTGCCACAGACCTCCCTAGGCACTGACTCACATTTGGCATTTGGGATCAAACCTCTTTTCTAGCCTTGAGAAGCCACCAGCAGAGGCCCTGAGTCCTCACCAGCCTCTTCCTCTGCTCTCTCGGCCTGTGGTGGGGAAAGGAGCGGGGGCTTTACTGGGTTCTCTTTCCTCTTTGTCTCCAGCATCTGAACTCTGAACAGTTCTGAAAAAGAACTGGGCTGGACACTGAGGTTAGAGTAGGGTTTTAGTTGCCAGATATCATTGGATCAGTGATTTATTGTCACAACGGTGCGGTGTAACAACTGTGTCCAAATTTGGGGGTTTGTGGCAACCATTTATCATCGTACCTGTCTGGTGGGCATCTATCGCCCCCTGGCTGGACCGTGTATTTCATTTCAGAATCTTGATGCTTCAGCTCGAGCTCTCGGAAGCTGTTGGCGTCAGAATCCTACGTCTGATGGTGGCCTGTGTTTGCGGGTGCACGTGGTGTGTCCTCCTAGCCTACGGTTTCCGTCCACACGTCCATTTGCCTGTTTCTTTTCTGTGCTCTCCCGGTCCCTTGTCTTGTTTGGCGTGTGTCCTGGGCTCGGGGGTGTGTTTCTTTGGGGGTCTCTCACACAGTCACTTGCGACTTCATAATGGCAGCGCCCTGGACGAGCGCCTTGGCTGGTCTGGGCCACGGGGGAGCGCAGGCCGCTCACAGGAGTAGCTCAGTGAAGCTTGTTCATTCAGTCGACAGCCTGAGGAGTGTGAAGACTCAGGGGTGTCAGTCAAAGTGTCTCTGAGTGAACTCAGGAGGGGAAAACGTTGGCGTCTGAAGTTAGGGAGATAATGGCACCAGGGAAAAAGCATAAGCTGTCCTGTTGAGGAGGTCTCGTTGTCTGCGTCTCAGGCCCCATCGTGGGCAGAAGCTCTGTGAGTGTGTGCTGTGCGTCTCCAAGGACAAGCTGTTGAACTCTCCAGGGCCCGTTTCAAAGTCTGGCACGAGATGGCGGCAGGTGATATTTTCCTGCTGTGTTATAGCTGTTGTAGGGGTGGAAGGCCAGGGGTCAAACAGCAGTTTTGCTGGTGTAATGACCACTTGTGTTGCTCTGTCGCATCACTGGAATGTGGTCTCATAGCAACCTCCCCAAGGCCCTGGGGCAAGGTCATCCTCCCTCTCAGGAGAGAACTTCTTGCTGGTGTGTTATTACGTGACCACCCAGGCCACTCAGTCACTCTGGGCACCTGAACCAGCACTGGCTTTCTGGGCTCCGAGTCCGTGAACTCAGCTACGGAGGTGAAAGTCTTCTTTAAAGTAGATGCAGATATTGGCACAGAGGAGGCTCTGTTTTGGGGGTAAGCAGCCTGAGGACTGCATATGTTGATGAAACCACCTGGTAGGAGATCTATAGGTAGATTCTTTTACCTTTGAGTTCTGAGTTCGAAAATGCAAAATTTCCATTTGGCGTACATGGCACAGCTGCTCCTGCAGATTTTTCATAATGAACAATTCTCGATGCACTTTGGAGAGAGTGAGCAGGAGTCCTGCAGCTGATGGCTTGAGTGGCTATGAACATGACTGTGGAAAAGCTGACTCAAAAATATGTTTCCAAAAAATGCATTCCTTTTCCCTTTTGGGAAGTCATCAGAGATGGGCACAAAGATTTATCACTCATGATATCCATTTCAGTTCAATAGAGCAGAGCAAAACTGGAGACAATCTATGTGCCTCCACACTGGAAAATGGTAAAAATATATCCACAGTAGTGTTCTAGTTAAAGTCATATTTCTGAAGCATTTTTAACCACATGGGAAAGAAAATACAGTGTAGTAGAAAACAAAGCAAACAATACAGATAAGATTTTTATTTAGAGTACCTATATATAAATACCTAAGAGGAACTGGAAGGTGCTCTGTTAAGAATCAGGAGTCTGCGTAGGTCCGTGTGCAGTGATGAGTGAGTGGAGGGTGCTTTTCTCTTTACACCACAGCGTCCCACAGAGCCAGTCACGTGACAGTGGCTAATGACTGTTGCTCTGTGGAGCTGGTCCGCCCAGACTGCAGCATCAGCCTGCCCTGGTGAACGCCAGGGGTGACAAGCTTTTGACTTCAGGGAGAGGATTGGATCTCTAAGCGTGTGTTTGTTTTTACAGATCTAGCTCATAGAGTTGCCCAGTATTTATCCACCACTATGCCCTTGGGCTTTTCTTGGGAAATTACCACAGACCTCTCCTGGTCCCTGTCCCTCAGCCTCTGCCCTGCTGACCTCCTGAGCGGCTCCCTGCCTGGAGAGCCTTGGCAAAAGTTGACAGGGCACCAGAAGGGCCTGGCTTCCCAGCAGATGACTTGCAGGTGAACTGGCCCTTCAATGGTGGAGAATCAGCGTGGCTGTTAGAGGGAGCTGCCACCCCCACCACTGGCAACTAGCGGGGGGAGGGGCATCTGGAGGGACAAACTGTCCGTGAGTCACCAAGTCCCAGGGGGGTTAGAGAGCCGCCTCACCGCCCCCACCCCACTCCTGCTCTGTCTGCTTTTTAGCAGCTTTGGCTGGTTTGTTTTCTGTCTTCCTGGTCCTCTGGGAAAAGCCATCTCTCTGAGGAAATGCAGTTCATTTTAGCACTATGCACCTACTTCTCAACAGGCCCTGTGCTGGGCTCTGGGGAGGGAGAGAGGATGTCGCCTCTACCACAGCTTAGTGGGAAGAGGAGACAGAAATGTCACATCGGGAAGGTGACCTCTGGGCTGGTTCCGGCTGAGATGGGTCTGCCCAGCAGCACCCTGGGCCTGTGTTCACTGGATCTATGTGCATACACGCACACACCTCATTTCTCCAGCCTTTTTCCTGGCACCTCTAGGGGCACCTCAGAGGCCCTGGGTGCCACCTCTCCTTGGTTTATAGAGGAAGTGAGCAGAGCTCTAGCCACCCCACCCCTGGCCGCAGGTCCTGCCTGTGTCCTGCCGCCCAGTTCTGTCCCTGCCCACAGAGCTGACAGGCTCACCTCCCTAGTTTTTACCCACCTTTTCTCAATCAGCTCTTGTTTTGTTTCCTCGTAAGTTAAGCACCCCCATTAATACTAGGGCATAGCTCATATTTAATGCATATATTACTACTTAGAAGTTTTAGGGTGCAAATCTTAAGAGAGTATGGACTGTACTCCCTGCCCTGCACTGAAGAGCTTCCTCAAGGAGGAACAGGGCTCAGAGGAGAGCTGGGTTTGGTGAGTGCACAGCTTGGTGGAGGAAGGACCAGGTGGAGGAGGACCGGGAGGGAGGACCAGGAGCCCCAGCCAGGTTGTTTGGAGAGGCGGCCATCCGCTGGCAGCCAGCTCAGGCTGAGGAGGTTTGGAGAATCGAAGCTGGCTCCATTGGCAGTTTCCTAAAATGTACCTCTTTGAATTGCCCTTCGTCTACCCCATCTGTCCCAAGGTTGCTGTGTAGGAGGACAGCTGTGCTTTCCAAGGTGCCAGCCACAGTCCAGGGTGGACACAGAAGTCGTGCCGCTGGGGCTGAGTCCTCCTGCATTCTTTCTACTGACCACTGCTCCAGCCAGCCCTGTGTCTGTGCTCAGCCCCAAACTTGCCATCCGAGATGAAGCTGCCGAGCCAGCACCACGGCCTGAGCAGGGAGATGACGTTCTCCATCTGCCCTGGTCTCTCTGTAGAATTTGAGTCTGTGGCAGCTTCTCTCCCTGGAGTCTCCAGCAGTAAGAGGGGTGGGGGTGAGGACTCACTAGTTGGACCCTCCTCCTCCACCCCTGGTGGCCTGGGGCTGGGCTCAGTGCCCACCTCCTAGACTGGAGCAGCCCCTGGCCTCCTGGCGAAGGCCATTCTCCAGTCCCCAGCCTGCCTCTCTGCCTCCCTCGTGCAAGTCAGTGGTCAGGATTGGGGGCTGGAGTTACAGAGGACAGTCATTCCAGCCTGTCCACCTCAGCTCCCTCAGGTGCCAGAGCGAGGGGAGGCCCCAGAGAGACCACTGACTCCACCCTGGACTTCTACTGAGTTGGCACAAAGGTAGACACACACTGGTCTTGTTCTTTGCACCTTCCTCACTGCCACAAAGCCTGCCTCGTGCTGAGGGCGAAGGTGAAGTGAAGCGAGGGAGCGCGCCGGCCTGAGGGCTGGAGGCAGCACGGTGAGCTGTGCGGCCTTTTGTCAGCCTCTTAGCCTCTCTCTTCTCGTCTGTCCAATATAAAGAATACTGATTAGATTCAGGAAGAGCAGAGGAAGCCTGTGCATGGCCACAGACTGAATGCATATTTTGGTTAAAGGGAATGTTTAAAGGAATAGACCCCTGTCCTCTGGTGGATCAGAGGACGGGTTAATGTCAGTTTGAGGGTCCCTTTGTCAGGGATCCTCGGAACATATCCCCATTAGGAAGTAACCCAAAGGGGACAAGGGATTAATTCCCTAGAGATGCATTTGGGGGTGACTGTGAGGAGCATTTTCTACCTGTGTTCAGGGCTGCCTTCTCCTGGGCACTGCCCAGCTCCACCATCAGTGGGATGACAATTTTGTGAGGGTCAGGCCCATTTTTCTTCCTCCTTCCTATGCCCACAGCATCATCTTTTGACTCAGAAGTTGTGCAGAAGTCGGATGCTCCTGTTAGCATGGGGGTTCTTGGGCTTGCTTCCAGGGTCACTGCTGTAGTGCCCCTTTTCTGTGGGTGTCTGGTAGAGCAGACGACTTTCCTTCATCTTTACTGTGTCCAGCCACAGACAGAATAGGCAAGAAGGCTCGAGGCCCTTTGTCCTTGTCCCTGTGGCCCACAGTGGCACTGTCTGCAGGTGGGGACAGGAGCTGCACTGCCCGTGAGCTCCCTGGGCACCTGGTTTACCCAGGATCAAGGAGACCTCCACCCTCTGATGGGGGTCCATTTATTAGAAACAGAGAGAGGGAGGGGAAGGAGGAAGGGAAGGAGAAACCAGGGCAGCCAGAATTGTTGTATATTGTAAATGTTTACTTTTTAGAGTAACACAGTTTACACCCACACAGCGAGGCAACTGTGATATTCACAAGATAACAGGAATTTAAAACAAAGCAAAACAAAAAACAAACCAGAAGACTACAGTGCATCAAAAGGTAAGTGGGCCACAGTTTTGCAGGTGTTTGATGTTCGTGTCAGTTTGTGTATCAGTCCCTTTGGGAGAAGGTCCTGAGGTGACATCTGAGGGAGCCATTGTTGAATGTGGCCAGCACTAGGCCTGTCCATTGGTCTCCACCTCTGGCCCTTTGGGGCTCAAAGCTGCATGAGTTTCTTTCCAGAGGTGGCCAGTGAAATCAGGTCCAGCCTGGAAGAGCTGGTGCCTGGTGTGCCTGTGGGATAGAAGTCAGGTGGTTAAGGTTGTTCATTGCCTTGGGCTAATGGGTCGGGGAGTGGCAGTCTGCATGCTGCCCCCTGCTGGTCATCATGGTAACAGGTGACGCTGGTCTGGAAGAGGCTTCTCCAAGGATGTCTGGGCAGGACCCATTGATGTGAAAACTGTTTCATTACTATAAAACACCTAGCTGTATCCTCTCACAAATGTACAGCAAATGGCAAGTTCAAATTCTGGTTTCAGATGCCACATTGGAACTAATCGTTAAGAAACTGCCATCTATAGTGAGTTTGGGTACAATATCAGAGAAAAACATCTACAATTATCTGGGGAAGCTATCCCAGTATTCCTCCCTTTTCCAACAGTCTTATGTGTCTGTGAACATGTGGACATCCTCTGTGGACTTCCATAAAGCAGCATGTCACACAAAAGTTTGAATGAAAGATCAGATAGGAGTATGCAAATGTTTAAAGCCAAAAATTAAAGTTGTGAAAATGCAAAACAGTGTCATTCTTTGCACAAATCATTTTGAAAAGATTTTTTTCATAAATTTTATAAATTATGTGAATACTTATTGGGTTTATTATAAATAATGAATTTTTAAAAGTTTTTTTTATTTTATCATTTAATTTTTAATGTAATAAATACTAATTTCAAAGTGCATATAATTTTAGATCTCTAAAATTTTGTAAAAACCAGCCATGGTGGCACATGGTTGTAACCACAAGCCTCTAGGAGGCTGAACCAGGAGAATGACAAGTTTGAGCCCAGGCTGGCTAACGTAGTGACTTGCAAGCCTCTGTCTGATAAGCAAATAAATAGACCTGAGATGTAGCTCAATGTAAAGTTCAGGGTTCAATGCACACTATAAAAATAATTTTGTATAGCTGGGTTAGGGAGGTAGCTAGTGGTAGAACATTTGCTTAATGAGCCTAAGAACCTGGTTTGATCTCCAGCACTGAAAAAAAATATATATTTTATATTTAAGAACTATTGAGTTGTAATCCACATACCATAAAATTCAGTGGTTTTAATGTTTGCACAAAATTATGCAACTATCACTCCCATTAATTCCAGAATGCTTTTGTTATCCCCGAAAGAAACCCTGAACCCCTTGGAAGGCACTGCCCATCCTGCCCAGCCCGGCCTGGCTCAGCCATCTCTCCTCTTTTCTCTCCCCTCAGCACATGCGCATTTGCACGTCACACGTGCCCACTCCCGCCTCAGAACGCGTGAGCAGCATCCTCATGATAGACAGTCACAGTTTGGTCCTGTCTTCGGTGGCCAGGACGAAGCCAGCTAAGCTAGACTGTGCTCACATTAGGCCACCAGGTCATTCTGGAGCAGGGTCCCTCCTTGTGGGCTCCCAGGGCAGATCCTGTGGACGGTGCTCCTTGGAATTGTGGCCCGTGGAAGGCCTGGCTGCTGCCACAACTCCCTGCTCCAGAAAGCAGTGGCCTTTGATATGAGCCTCTTGAGGTGCCTGGGCCCCCATGCTGGGTCCTCCGTGTGTGGGTACAGGTAAGGCTTTGGCCTGGCTATCTGGTCTCCACCTGGGCCCCTCCTACTGAACAGGGCTCTCAGTGCCACAGGGGCGATGCTGGGGGTGGGCAAAGATCCAGTGCCCTCCAGGACCAGCCAACCAATGATTATGGAGGCTGTGCCTCTGCTCTTTCTCCCAATTCTCACCCTTTGATGTCCTGCTAGTCATGTCCATTTTGGTGGTTTAGCCACAGGATCCACCTGCTTATCCCACCCAGAATTCTGGGCCTTTGGAAAAGGAACTTTGAGGGACTGTTTTGCTGGGAGAGAGACCAGGTGTAAGCACGGGGCAGTGTACGGGATTAGGTTGGAAGTGCTGGGTCTGCTGCCTGACTGGCATCCGCACCCCAGTCAGTGACTTTCTCTTTTCTTTTCCTTCTTCTCATCTCAGATGTGAATCCCAGCCTGGGCCGGGGCCCTGAGCCATGGCGGACACCATCTTCGGCAGTGGCAATGACCAGTGGGTCTGCCCGAATGATCGGCAGCTTGCCCTGAGAGCCAAGTGAGTCCCTCTGGGCCCCACGCGGGATTCCTTCCCAGGGGGTAGAAGAATTTGGAGAAAAGTGCCTGTTGAGTGCGGGCCACGTTCGGGGCCTTGAGCTTGAGACTAAACCCCCTGACTCCTATAGTGTTTATCCCCATTACTCAGGCGAGGCAAGGGGGTGGGGGTACAGCTCCTTGCCTGTGTCACTTCACTTGTGAGTGACAGGTTGCCACACACATCTAGACCCAGCCGACTGCCACGGTGTGCTCTCCCACAGCGGGCCCCAGGGAACCAGGCTGCCTCCCCTGCCCTCTCCCTGTCACAGAGCCGAAAGGCTGAGGAGCCCCCCGAAGCAGGAAGCCTTTGATCTCTGGGTGCCCACTGCACAGGTCAGTGCCCAGTGTGATCACAAAGCAGGGGCTTGTTCCAGGAAGGGGAGCTGCCCTCGGCCCAAGGCCAGCGCCGGCCTGTTTCTCAGGTCTCCTGGATTCTCGCAGGGCCTCTCTCCTTCTCTAGTTCCCCCAAGGTCTGTGTCAGTTTCCTCGCATCCTCCGACTCCCCGGAGGTTAGCTCTGACCCTCTCCCTGCGTTGTCCTGTTCCCACTGTCTGGAGAGGTCAGGTGGCCCTCAGACGTGGCTCCTGCCCTCCAGTCCCTCCCAGCCCTTCGAGGGGTGGAGGTCCCTGGGGTCTGATGGGTCTGAGAGTGCCCCAGCATTTGTCAAGCTGTGCCAATTAAGGGAGCCAGCATTTCCCAACTGGGACCAAGTTTAAGAAATTTGCAATTAGATGCTATGAGCCTGCAGGGGACAGAGCCAGAACATCAAAGGGGGACAGGAAAATTAATCAGAAACGCCCAAGATGAGTGGCTTCATGCATGATTTGCAGGAATCTTGGCCTCACATTTAATTTGTTCCCTCTGCACGATGGCTCGGCTCCCCCAGCTCCCCTCACCGCCCGGGCAGGGAGAGTGACCAGGGCTGAGGTCAGTCCCAACGGGGAGAGCTCAGATGCATGCACTCCGTAGAAAGGTCTCCGTGGCCCTCCTGTCCCCTCCAGTGTCCCTTCCTCCTCCCTGAACTCAGCTCTCACTCAGCAGCCACCGAAAGCTGTCGTAGCACCATCCAGAAGAGAAACACATTTGTCTCTCCCCTGGGGTGCGCTGTCCGGAAGGCCTGACAGTCTCCGTGAAGGGCGATTAGAGACGCCAGGGTTGCAGGACCATCCAGGAAGCCGGGGAGCCCTGCTCCTCTGCCCCAGCACGGAGTCCTCGGCCACCACCTACCCTTTTCTAAGCCCCTACTATGTGCCAGGCACTGGTTGTACAGCAGTGAACAAAACTGACAAGCGGAGACGGGAGAGGTGAGCATTATGCAAATACTTCCCCATGTGCGGTTGCTTTGACAGTGGTAACTGGCAGCACAGACACATAGGGGTCACTCACTTAGTCTGGGGATCAGGAGACACTTTTCTGCAAGTGTGATGCTTATGCTGAGACCTGGAAGAGCCGCAAATGTTAGCTTGGAGGAGGAAATGTGGAGGAGGCAAAATGGCACATGCAAAGGCCTTGAAGTAGATAGAGCATGGCATACGGAGGCCCTGACAGGAAGCTGGCATGGCTTGAGTGTAGGGAGTAAGGCATGAATGTATGCAAGGAAACAGAAGGGGCGGCTGGGCCAGTCGGAAGTGCCGGGCCCTCCAGAGACTCATTCTGAGGGGAGATCGTGCGTCTCGTGTGGGCTCTCAGTGCTGCTGAAGGGTGTGGTGGACCTATACCCAGGCCTCGTCATAAGCTCTGCACTGCCAGTGCCTGGCTATCCCCAGACCACTCCCAAGGGCCTTTATGAATGCTCTGCAAGCACCAGCTTCGCCCTGGGGTGGCCTCACCACCACCAGCGTCTTTTTCTCCCTAGACTGCAGACAGGCTGGTCTGTACACACTTACCAGACAGAGAAGCAGAGGAGGAGCCAGCGCCTGAGCCCAGCCGAGGTGGAGGTCATCCTGCAGGTCATCCAGAGGGCCGAGCAGCTGGACACCCTGGAGCAGCGGAGGATCGGGTAAGGGCTGGCTGCCCTGGGCAGCAGCCAGGCTGGTGAGGAGAAATCAAGGGCGCTCAGTGCGAGCCCAGCTGGTGGGGTCCCAGCAGTGTCACCACTGAGGCTGAGTCAGGAGGACCTCGCTGTTCTGTAGACACCCTGGGTATAGGTGAGTGTGCAGACCCTCAAAGCCTCAGAGTACCCATTAGTAAGCTAGGGATAGGGACTGATGCCCCAAGCTCCTGGGCAGGAATGAGCCCAGTGGACCTCCATGGGGCTACTGGGCTCTACACACCTGCCCACCAGCTGTGGCTTGGCCAGGGGACAGATTCCTGTGGCTGCTGACCAGTAAACAGTGCCCCGAGGCCCCAGAAGGAGGCCTCCACTGAGTATCCCAAGTTCCTTTCCTGCCTCTCACATCCAGAGTTGACCACAACTCAGAGGCCCAACATTTTTGTTATGTCTTTTTATTTGTTTCACTATAAAAGCAATTCCTAGGGTCAGAGATTTAGCTGAGCTTTAGTGATTCCAGCACCTGCCTTGCAACCACAAGGGGCCGAGTTGAATCCCTGGTAACTATATACAACAATGCCGGGCATGGAAACTCAGGCCTAGCAGCAATCAGAACCCCATACTACAGTGCTGGGCCTGGTGGCTCAGGCCTGTAATCCCAGTACTCGGGAGGCAGAGGCAGGAGGATTGCTGTGAGTTCAAGGCTGAGCTCAGGGCCAACCTGAACTACAAAGGCAAGACCTTGTCTCAAAAAAAACAATTCTTATTTCTTAGGAAATATTAGAAATACAGAAAGGAACATGGAGGAAAACACAGACTCACTGCGTTACCTTCACCAGAAATTTATTTCATTCTGGTCTCCTTGTTCTTTTTCTATTGGTTATATGATCTTTTTTTTTTTTTTAGACAAGCACCAGAACCACTGAGCTAAATCCCCGGCCCTGTATGATCATTTTTAAACATCAGACATTGTGGAGACCCATAGTTTTGGAAGGTAAAGGTACCACTGAAGAGGTGACTGGTGTCTAACAGTCTCCTCTGTGTACCTTAATGTAAGTGGACCATTATCATTTTAGTACAAGAAGTGCTTATATCAGATGGGTTAGAATTTTCTTTTACGCAATCTACCCCGCTTGGGCTCCAGCCTTCACAGGTCTCAGCCTGAGAGCACTGCCAGGTCTCAGGTTACCTCTAGCGTAGCTCACAGCTGCCCTAGGAGGGTAAGCAGGTGGTGGATGAGCGGGGAGTGCTTTATGGCAGTGCCTCTGTGCTCTGGAAGCATTGGTGGGCCTTCCTAGCCCTTGCGGTGCTGTGTTTGCCTGCCTGGAACTCCTTCCGGAGTCCCATTTCCTGGCCCTACTGAGAGGGCTGGGTCAGCCAGGCAGGGATTGACCGGAAGACGATGGTGCAGGTTAGCTGCTCAGAACCAGTAGGTGTAACTTGTGTTTATATGAGGGATGGAGACATGAGGTAGACAGAGGGTCTCTAAGATCAATCGGGCCCTTCCAGGGCAGGGCTGTAACCCCACGGAAGCCAGAAGCCCTGCTGGAGGGCGCATAGGTTGAGATCTGCAGTCCCGTAGCCCAGCAGAGTGCAGCGTCCTTGCAAAGCGGGTGGTGCTGGAGGTGGATCCTGCTTCACCTCTTAGGGAACTAGCAAGTGACTTCATGTTTCAAAGCCTCCTCATCTTGAAAATGGGACGTCCTTCTCACTGGGGGATGTGACAGCTGGAGGAAGTAATATGACTGTTTATTCAAGAGTTGGAAAGACAGAAGCTGACACACAGAACACCTCCATGGACGCTGTTCGTGTGGGAGTGTGGCAGTGTGGCGAGGGGCCGCTGGCCTCAGGAGAGGAACTTGCCCGGGCAGAGCAGGGCCCCAGGAAGCCTGCTGGACGCTGCTAGGTCTCTAAGGGTTTCAAGGAGGAGCTGTTTTTCTCTCCTGCCCAGGTGCTCAGACCCAAAGTCTCTGTGTCATCCAAAGACCTCCGGGTCTCTCATCTGCCCCACCCAGCCGTGGCTGCCGTCCCATCCTCCTCCCCAGCAGCCCGCAGCTACCTATTGGCCTCCTTCCTCTGCCTCCTCCCTGTTATCCCAGGTTTCCATAGAAGCCAGAGTGAGCTTTCAAAGATGTCACTCAGATCGAATCCCTTCCCTCCTCAGAACACTTCAGATTGAGTCTAGGGGGAAAAAAACACCCAGACTCCATTTTGTGACTTACAGAACCTGTGCAGTGTGCCCTGGCTTGCACTTCCTGTCTCCCTGTGCTTTCCTTCTTTTTAAATCCCTGCCTCCTTTGGCCTCTGTGGCCTCCTCCCTGGTGGCGGCTTCTGGTCCCAAGCTTTAGGCCCTGCTCTTCCTTCCCTGGACACTGCTGAGCTTTTGTGTTATGTGGTCGAGCTCCTGCCGTCCTTCCACTCTGTCCTCGTGTTCTCAAGAGCCTTCATCGGCCACCAGCTAACGTGCCCCCTGCCTGCCTTCCCCCCTCTTCCGTCACCATCTGTATCTCACATGCAGCTCCCTGCCAGAGCCAGCTTGCTTGTTTCCTTTTTAATGGATTTTCTCCCTTACCGAGCATAAGTTGTGCGAGAACAAGGGCTGCTCTGTCCCTGGCTTATTTGCTACCATCTTTCCAGGGTCAGGCATAGCCTTGGGATTCAATAGTTGATGCGTGAATAGGTGATTAGGAGTTGGGGGGAGGGAACAAGGGCCAGTACTGTAGTTGAGGCAACAGCTCATGGGTCATAATCTTGGGTCCTATGGTGGCTGTGCACAGGCACTAGTTGGGTTGGGGACGGGAAGCATGCACCCTGACTCCGTGTCTCATGCTGCAGGCGGTTGGTGGAGCGGCTGGAGACCATGAGACGAAACGTGATGGGGAACGGCCTTTCCCAGTGTCTGCTGTGTGGGGAGGTGCTGGGCTTCCTGGGCAGCTCGTCAGTGTTCTGCAGAGACTGCAGGAAGGTAAGACCTGCGCCCAGCTGCCCATTCTGGCTACTTAGCCTGGAGCAGCTCGGCTGCTCTATGGCTCTGTGTCCTGTCTCCTAAGAGAGTCTCCTAGGAGTGTGTGTGCGCGTGCGCATGCATGCGTGCACTTGGGATGCTAGGAACCACGGTCTGAAGGAGATGGCCTGGCTTTTAGGGCCAGCTTTAGGAATTGGCCATCTGGGTATGAATCCACCTCTTATATTTAGCCATATAGCTTCAGAAAACAGGTCTACTGTTTCAGGCCTCAGCTTCCTCATCCGTTCAGTATGGGTAAGGATAACACTTACCTGGCCTGTGGGTCCTCAGTAAATGTTGTTAGTTGTTACTAGACTGTTTTCCTCAGGGCCAAGTTATGTGCTAGGACTCCACTTCCTAGTCCACCGGGCTGTTCTCTCGATTCCTGGTCACTCAAAGAAGAGTGATCTCTGCCGCAAAGTATTTTCCTTTTCTTATGCTAAATTGTCCCATATACTCAGTTCTTATTATGGAGTTCAAGACTTTTTAAAAATATGACTTTTGGGCCAGGGATTTAGCTCAAGTGGTACTACAGAAAAGAAAAAAGAAAGAAAAATAAAATATGACTTTTAGTGTTCCTGGAGCTTCTAATTGCTTTTCTTTGTTTTATTGCCCAGAGCATAATATAACTCCCAGTTGTCAAGCTTATTAAGTACCTCAGTTTTACTCTTATCACATGAAGCCCACTTATTTTTTCTTAGCAGAAGCCCTTCTAGATTTTTATTCCTGCTCCAGTCTAGGCTATTTGCTACAGAAATTATTATGGGATTTCCCGTTACTGCCTTCCATAGTTAGACACATACAGATATTTCCAGGATACCGTATCTTCCTCTTTTTTGTTTTCACCCTGATTTTTCTGGAATGCACTTTTAAGTAATTTCCATGTGTCAGTCACTGTTTTAAGCCTGGAGTTGTTATAATGAACAAGACAGAGAAAAAAAAAAACTGCTTTCTTGAGAATTCACTGGGTGGATAAACACAGCCAGTATGACGTAGTAAAGAGTAATAGGGGACCCAAGACTAGGCATGGGGCGGGGTGACAAAGGCCGAGAGAACCATAGAACATGGAAAAGTCAGAGAAGTTAATGAGAACTTGGAACATCAGGGCCACTGGCAACCTTGGCAAGGACACTGTCAGTGGCATTTGAGCCAGAAGAGGTTGACATACCCACCTAGAAAGTAGGAAAGCCAAGAATTGGGATATAGTCATCTCCTCCCTGCTCTGTCATGTGCGTGTGGTGAAGTGGCTGAGGGATGTGGATGACCTGGTCCAGGCTCAGTGGAGGAGTCTGGGGTCAGGGCACCCAGCTCTTCTGCGAGCCCGGATTGGAAAGCAGTACGCTGTGGGCTTCCCTCGGGCATGTGTTGCCCCCTGGACTTGGGCAGTTGGGTTATGTTTACCTGATGAGCTGGCCCCCACAGACTGTTCTTTCCTGTCCTATGGTCCCTCAACTGCTCTCACAATTGGGTTTATGGGACCGTGAAGAAAAGCCAGGCCTTAGCTTCTGCTCTGGAAATGTCCAGGCCCTTTAGTTGAGAGTTTGCTGGTGCTCCTGGCCACCAAAGAGTTAATTCATCTGTCCCTTGGAGAGACATTTCCTAGGCAACAGGACCAAGGCTGGCCCAGGCGAGGACCTCAGCTGCATGGGGCTGTGCAGAATTGTTCTTCTAGCCTTTGCCCCACCAACACCTGCTGGTACCCCAGAGCCCCAGGCTGCTGGACGACATCCGCCTTTATAGGGGTTTCTACTCTGCAGCGTGTCCTGGCATGGCCAGGGAGGCTGAGGAGCCCTTTGAGCTTTGAGGTTTGTTCCAGGCCAAAGGTGGGGGGACAGGTACTTAATGGGGCCCCAGGCAAATATTGGGGGGGGGTCCCTAATCTGTCTTGGAGAAGACTGTGTCACTCATTCATGTTTATTCACTTTGGCTAGGAGGCTAAAGACCCCCAGCACTGGCCATACTTTGACTGACATACCTAAAATCCTTTTTCTTAGGGGGAGTATTTTCTAGTCACAAGAAAAGACAGACAACAAATAATGAATAAGTATAACATAATGTCACAAGACTGTGCTGTGTATTGAATTAAGACAGAGTGACATGTGAGCGCTTGGCTGGATACTGAGGGAGGGCTTTTTCAGCTCAGACTCGGACCCAACAAGAGACCACCTCGGCGAAGAGCTGAGTGCAGAAGCGTTCCAGGAGGCAAGCAGCAGGCAGGAAGGCCCCGAGCGAGGCAGGAGCAGCTGAGCTGCTCAAGGAACTAATTTTAGGAGATGTGGGATGATGAGAGGGAGAGGTGGACGTGGCCGATGCCACAGTTTTATGCCATAGTCTAGATCTGGGGTTTTAACGTGGATATAAAGGGAGATGCTGGTTGCATATGTAAGCAAGGGTGTGATGCAATCCAGTTTGTGTTTAGGGAGTATGTGTTTAAGCCTCTGTATGTTGAGTGGATTGCAAGGGACATGGAAAACAGGAGACAAGTTTGCTGGTGAGGGCTGCCACTGGGAGATGGTGGGCTTGGGAATAGGCGCTAGAGGGACAGCGGTCCTATGCTGAAACAGCGTGGGTCTCCCCAACATATGAATGAGAGCAAAGGGGTCCCAGGAAGGACAAAGCCCTAAACTGCAAGGGGCCAGGGCAAGAGGCCACTCGGTCCACCGGTGCCTGGGGGCAGCGGGAGCTCCGAGGCCGTCCGGGAAGTACCACTTCCACACTGTGCAGGACATGAGACACCTCACTGGGTTGAAGGATCTTCTCCAGCACTTCCAGGACTGTCTCCACATTCTTCCAGGGACCTGGGGAGGTGGCTCCCCTTCAGTGCTCCTGTCATAATCAGGCTGGTGTGAGGAGTGGATGAGGAAGCATAGGGTCTCCGAGGTCCCCAAGCAGTATCCATTCCACTGCAAGCATTGTCATTGCTGTGACCAGCCCACCCCAAGACCTTGCTGCTCAGATTACGCTCGCTGCAAAGCGTGGGCCTGGTTTTCCAGAGGTCTCAGGACAGAATGGATGACACCCTGTCAGGAGCAGTTGTATATAATTTGGGGGAAAAATAATTTCACAACTAAAACTATGATTAAGCCTAGCTTTCCTGCCTATAGGCCAGTTATGGCACATCTGGACATAACTGTCTTTGCTTCCTGTAACAGCAAAAGCCCTAGTGGTCCCACATGCTGTGATGCTGCAGGGAAGAACTACACCAGGACCTCTATCTACATAATTCCTCATTTTTCTAAGATACACAGACCTGAACCACTGCCCCCAGAATGACCTGTTAACATTGGTTACTCCTGATGTACCAAAACTGCTGCTGTCTGAGACACCTGTTAATACTGGCCTCTGAGGGACCTATTACATTCCTTATTCTTGACGTACTGAATAAAAGGGTAGCAAGCTCGGGTCTGTCCTCTTTGGTGTCCAGAGCAGCCTGGATCAGGCTCAAGCTGAGCTCCTCCGCTAAGTCTCACTTGTGTCTATGTATTAATTAATTCTCCTTGTGCTGTTGGGCTCACAGGAGACTAGAACTTAACTGCAGAGGTTCTAGTGACATCCCCTTTCCACGTTCCCTACAGCACCCCTGGGGTTTGTCAACCCCAGCTGCCATTGTGAGAGACCACTCACTGGGCACCTTAAACAACAGGCATTTGTTTCCTTGGGATTGGGAGACTGAAAAACCCAAGCTGATTCAGGGTCTGTCACGGGCTCTCTTCTGGGCGGGCAGACATTGTCTCCTCCATCGCCCCCACACAGCGGAGAGAGCAAACTCATTTCTCTCTTCCTCTATATAATGACATATTCGGTCAGATTACAGCTCCACCTTACGACCTCACTTAACTATGGAATGACTTACTGAGGATCCTCTCTTCAAATATGGTCACACTGGGGCGAGGGCTTCAGCATCAGAATTTTGAGGGGACAATTCAGTCCATAGCACCCCATGTTCTCCTGATTAGAATTCACATTTTCTTGAACTTAAGACTGGAACTGCTACAGTGAGTCCTCTATTTTCCAACATTTATGTAAAAGCCCCGGACACCTTGGTAGCTCTCTGGCATTGTATGTGCTAAGCTGGCTGGGAAGTGCCGCTGTTTCTGGGCCAGAGGCCATGTGCCCCGACCACCAAATCACTAATTCTGCCAATTGGATGACTCGTGGGTAGAGAAGGCCATGAGGGGCGGTGTCAGAATGGCCCTTCTGATGGTCAAAGGGAGGGTTCTCTAGAGTGATAATCATGATTGTTGGAACCCGGGCTCCCAGAACTGACAGCTGCCGGGCAGAGTGAAACCTGAGAACAAAGGGAATTGGGGAGGGCAGGACGGCACCACTGAGGCAGAGCCAGAAATAGCCAGGACAGCTGGAGAGCAGAGAGGTTCTGCAAAAGGATGTGGTGGCAGACAGACTTAGGAACAGGGGGTTGGAGGAGGGATGGAGCCTGCTCCAACAGCCTCCTGGCATTGAGATCTGGGACCAGAAATTGGGGCAGAGCCGAAGGCTTTGAGAAGCCAAGGTTTATGGAGCCTGTTAGAGGAACGGCCATCTAGAGGACAGGCCGTTTTTACGCAGAGCATCAACAGGTCTATAAGGTCCACAGGAAGGTCCATCCCGGAAGATGCTCAGAAAGGCACAGACCTCCAGATGATGATCATGCAGGATCTGGGGTCCCTGGGGAATTCAGGAGGCCCAGACACAGACCCTGCAAAGCTTTAGCCCTTGCGGAGGCTGTCTGGTGTCTGGGAGAAGAGGAATGGCATCATCAGTCACTCACCCAACATATGTTTGTCCACCTACCGGTGCCTGGTGCTGGGGACCTGGGAGAAGGAGACCTGGATCCTTGCCTTCTAGGAGGCAGGAGGAGTTCACTGATTCTGGCTAATGAATTAGTCAGGATTGGGGCTAACCAGGTGGCCCTGGGGGACTCGGGAGCTCTGATGGTGCCGAGTCCGGAGCCTCCCTCTGGCTTCCTGTTTGTGGGCACTGCCTCTGCTTTCCCTTCTTCACCTTCTGCAGTGGACTCCGGCCCTGGGAAGGGGCTGAGCAGGCTGTAGAGAAGGCATGTGAGGAGACCCCTGATGTGGAGGTGTCCAGACCCAGGTCTGCGGATGGGGACAGATCCTCAGGTGCTCACAGCGACACACAGGCATCCCCTGCAAGAGCTCTGGCAGCGTTCAGCGGCCATAAGCTAATGAGCGCGGGTGGAAGGCAGTGCCACCCTCAGTCGGAGCTTGGTCCCCTCTGTAATTGGGCCTGCATGCCTGGGCTGGCTGCCCTCATTATCCCATGGCCATGGTGGGAAGGAAGAGGGGTTGGCTGCTTAATTGGGGAGGCCTGGTGCTCCTGATTGCCAGCCACCTGAGTCAGCCAGCCTTCGGCCTAATTGAGAGTTCAGCCTCTGCAGACTGGCCAGGGGTGGGAATGGGGCTGCACAGGACCCTCCTGAGCCCAGAGCATCCTTGTCACCCTTCTGCGGAGCCAGTCAGATTATTTTCTAATCTCAGCCAAGTGGATCCCACAGTGTGGGTGCAAGGGAGCTTGCCTGTGAAATGCCCTCGGTCAAGGGTACTGAAACCTGGAGAAAGAGGAGAGCCCTTAGGGGAAGTCCAGCTCTGTAGGGGCGGACATGGCCCCAGCCCAGCTTGCGGAGTGCTGCAGTGTGGGGGCTCTGCCAGGCCAGATCTCTCCTGTCACCAGTCCAAGGTAGTATATCCTGAGGTCCAACCCAGTCCCTCGGCAGGGAGCTGGTAGTAACCCCGGCTAGGTGGAGACTGTGCCATTTTCTTCCACCCTGTTCAGTGCGGAGGACTTGGGGCTGTGAGCTGAGGGAGGAGTAGATGGAAATTCCTTGTTACCCTCCAGCCTGGGCAATCAAAGGAGGCAGAGCCTCCGCCCAGCCCTCTCAGCACTCAGCCTGCATTCTTAGAGATACATCCTGATCTGCTAGCAGCAGCACTTCCAGAAGGGTCTTCTGACCTCCAGAAGGGGTTTTGCCCCTGTTCCCCCAAGCCTTGGGAGTCCTAGGTCACCCACTTTCGAGAGAGCTCCTTCCGGAGATAGAGTCTGATAGGGTCCTCACTGCTCCAAGTATGGGCTGAGGACTGGCAGCGTGGCTGTCTCTTCCATGCTGTTGAAAATGCAGATTCTCGGGCCCCAGCAGCCTTCTTGCACTAACATGTGCATTTTAACTAGATTTCCGTGCCACAGTGTCATCAGGGTTCATCCGTGGGTCAGAATTTCCTTCCCTTTGAAGGGTGAACAGAATTCCATTGGATGTACAGTGTTGTGCTACGTTTCACTCACCCACTCTCCTGTGATGGATGCTTGGCTTGCTTTAAGCTTTCACTGTGTGAATAATGCAGCTACGTGTGTAGTTGTGTAAATATCTTCGAGATCCTGCAGTATTATACATAGCAGTGGAATCGCTGGATCTTATGGTAATTTTGTGTTTAAAGTTTTAAGGAGCTGCCACACTGTTTTCCATAGCGGCTGCAGCGTTTTATATTCCTGCCAGCAGTGCACAGGGTTGGGAGGTGTCCATCTTTTGCAGCGCCTCGCTCCCCCGTGGGAGAGTGGTGAAGGCGGCCTGAGCTCCCCTCCCCCACTCCTTTTCCAAATCCCATTCTTAGTGCCAGTGTCCCTCTGGTGGAGCCCTAGAAGCACCAGCCTCCTTAAGCAATAGCCATTTCATCTCTACTGTCTCCAGATTGGCCCGGCTATGTCCTTTCTCCTCCTCTACCTAATTCAATGAAGAAGATGTGTGTTTGTGTCTCATTATGAAGATAGATTTTTTTTCATTCAACTACTGATGTTTCCTAAATTCCCGGAAAAAGTCACTTAATTCATCTGCCCTGAGGGACCCACTCTGGCGGCTCACATGTTGCCAGGGCTGTTTGGCAGGAATTGACTTGGCTCTTGTTATGGGATCTGGATCGGGGATTGGACCAGACTCGGCGCAGCGTCTTGGAACATCCGCCCCGCTTGCCATCTGAAGGGCGGAACATCTCCATTAAGGCTTACTTTTTTCTTGCTGTTTTTGGTGCCTGTAGTGTGGCTTTTCTGTCCCTTAAGATAGAAAGAATTGCCAGTCAGCACAGCTCAGGACCCATTCCACTCACCCAAGCGTGCCACCCACCTCAGCTCAGGGACAGCAGCCAAAGGACAGTGGGCTCAGGGGCCCCGCATCGCCAGGGCCAGACCTGGAGCTCGCGGGACTCCGGCCTGCTTTCCTGTCATGTGGGTCAGTTCTAAGCTCTCCAGAGACTGTGCCCACTTAGTTCACCATCATGCCAGGCTCGCGGGGTGAGGGGGTAGAGATGCCAGCCATTGCCCCCCAAAGCTGGTGATAGATGATACAGCGAATCACCAGAAGTAAAAGTCAGGGAGCAGAACCTGGAGAGGCAAGAAGGTCTTGCCTGCTGGGCAGAACTGGTGGCAGAACACTCCTGGGAGGCAGTGACGAGGTGCCAGGGCACAGCATGGCTGGAATAGGAAGAGCTCCGTAGAGAAAGTGCAGGTGAAGGTGGGCGCTTGGCATGGCTGGTGGTTTGGAGTGAGGAAGAAAGGGGAGTGTGAGGGAAGACAGGAGAGGAGGGCAGGATGAGAATACATGGGATGGCCCGGGGAGGCTGATGGGCACGTCAGGAAGAGCCCCTTGAGCCAAGCTGAGGTATTGGGGTTTCTTCTGCTGGGGACACAGCCCTTCCAGGGTGCTGAAGGTGAGAGGGCAGACCCGCAGCCTCTGGGGAAGGCTCAGTACTCACGCAGATTTGGAAGGAGCAGGTAGGAGGTTGGAGTAAACATGCCCATATTGAATTATCAGATTAGCAGCAGCCAGGGGCTGAAGCGGGGCAGGAGCAATCATAACGGAAACTCAAACACAGCTACAGAAGTAACAAAAGCTGTGGTGACTGACAGCTCTGTCCTTGCCCAGGGAATGATCAAAGCCACCTGTGGAGGTCACGAGCTGTCCTGTGCAGGTCAGGAAAGGGACACGAAGTGGACGTGAAGTCCCTCGCTGGGTCACAGAGCAGTGCAGGGCAGGGTCTGATGGCCTGACCCACCGAGCTGCACCAGGCCTCCCACGATGGCAGGGCTGGGGCAGGAACAATCATGGGAAAGAGCCCCCTGGCCTGTCTGGAGACATGTCCATGACCTGCTGTCCGCAAGTGTCCTGCGCGGAAGTATGAGAGCTTCGCTGTGCAGTCAGGTCAGTGAGGTACATGGGAGACTGTAGCTGAGAAGGAGCACCCTGTAACCCGGGAAGCTGCCCAGCAGGGCGTGGGGGACAGGAGAGACTGGTGTGTGCTGGGGCTCCAGGGACATGTCGTTCTTCCCTGCCGGCCCCTCGGCTGTGAGGCTGGTTCCCTGAAGGGGCCATCTTTACATCGAGGACCAAGGCCACCAATGAGGGGCTTTGGGATCCATCCTGACCGTGCTCCGACTCAGGCTTTTTGTCTCCTGCAGGGCCAGGAGTTGTGATTTTGATTCTGGAGTTGGTAGCGCCTGCCATCTGCCCAGCTGTGTCCCTGGTGGTACTGATCCTGGAACCCACTGTGGGCAGCTTGGCGGCCCTGTCCTTCCCTGTACTGAGCCCAGAGCTGGGCAGCACTGGATCAGGGGCCAGAACTGTTCTGTACAACCTGTGAGCTAGAAGCCCCCAGAGTAGTGTATCCCACAGAGTCCGAGGACATGCGCCACTCAGTACCAGCCTCGGGGTGGCTGGACCCTGGGGGCAGGGCGCTTGTGCTTGGACTCGTCCCATCAAGAAGCTCCTTTGTTCAATGGGTGACTGCTCCTGTCGAGCAGAGGCCTGGGGACACTGAGCAGGCTCCATGAGCTCACTCCAGGCTGGTCTGCTGTGGCTGTTCCGGGTGTGCCTGCCCTGTACCCCTCCAGCCCCTTGCTTCTTCCCTTGGGCTCTTTTCCCTGGGTCTGGTCGGTGTAGCTGTGAGCATCTCCGGCAGCAGGAAATACTGCGGACAAATCTGTTTAGTGGCTGTTCCTGGGAGCGGTAATTCTGTGCAGCCTCTTGTCCTCTGTTGTGGTAAATAGCAGATAATGACATTTCCAGTCTGTGGCGTGGCTCCGCGCCACACACCTCGCTGGCCGCCCAGCCAGCTGCCGTACTTCTCGGCCTCTGATTCTTCATTGCCCTCAACCCACCGCTTTATTTCCAGACACCATGTTTCCTACAGCTGTGTGATGGTCGCTGGTCATACCTGGGGTGGATTTAGTCCCGTCTCTGTGTGGCCGGGTGGCCCCAGGGCCAGCTTGCCTGCTGAGGCGGTAGAGGGGGATGGGGAGCTGTTTCCTTTCCTGGCTGTCTTTTACCAGGTCTCAGAACCAAGAATCAAGTACTGGACGTGTAGCTCGCTGGTAGAGTACTTGACTGGCGCACACAAGGCCCTGGGTTCGACCACAGCAACCCCCAAACAAGCAAAAACCCAACAGTCCGTCCTTTGAAGCAGAGTTGCTGGGGATTCTTTAGCCTCCCCTTTCCAGCTGCTCGGTCCTTACCCTCAAGCAGTGAGGACTGAGTGCAGGGTGACCCGCAGCGTGGCCGCCATGTCTGTGTAAGGCCCCACACAGCCCCATTTGCTTTCCAACTCATTCTCTGCTCTCTGCCTGCCTATTTGTCTTGATCAAGTGCCACCTGATATCTTCCTCCTCCTCCAAAGTCTGCTGTGGCTCCCAACTGCCGAGGGCGGCGGCGGGGGGGGTAAGGTCCAAATGCCTCCACATGGCGTCCAGGGCCCTCAGTCCATCCCTGACTGACTTGCTGACCTCCCCCACATAAAGGAAGTAGCCAGGGCCTGGAGCACACATCCAGAAAAAGAGCCTCTGCTACGAATATGGAGGGCAGAGGATCTGGGTCCGTGTCTCCAGCGAAGTGCTTTTCCTGAAACCCAGGTCTGATGATGTGTCTCCTCGTCTATATTAGGCTGTAAGGGTCTAGGCGTTCCCCTCAGCGTAGCTTGTACTTATCATTAGCCGCCCCACCTTCCCTAGACAGTCGTGCACCACACACCTCCTCTTTAAATATGAACAGCCTGTCTGCCAGACCTGCGGCTCCGTGGCAGAACACTCGCCTGTGTGCGTGAGGCCCTGGGTTCCGTCCCCAGCACTGCAAAACAAAAAACAGTCTCCTCTTTCTCACAGGAGCCCTGGTCTCAGGGACACAGTTCTAGTGTGACCGAGTCCGGAGATGGTGGCTCACTCTGGGGGCGCAGCGGGGAGACACTGGGGCCTCCTGAAGGGAACCTGAGGAAGGGATCATGGAGGACGAGCCCTTGTGATAGTCCTGGAGGGTACTCAGGTGGCCAGCGTGTGTTGGGAAAGCAACTGCCATTCGTCATTAGAGGACCATTCTCTCCATGTGCCGTCTCCCTGGCTCCCCTCAGAACCAGGCATGTCCATCTTCTGGGCCCTTTGCATCTTTCCCACAAGTGTGCAGCTGGTGGAATATAAGTGAGAGGTGGGACAGGTTGAGCCCCGAGGACCCCCCACCTCCGTGCTAACCTGTGGGACTCTCCGTCCAGAGCCCTAAGCAGCTTAGCCCTAGTCCCGTTCTTGCTACAGGTGAAGTCCACAGCAAGCACCCAGGCCTCGCAGAAGCCCTTACTTTTTCATGGTGCCAGGTACAACCCACAGCCTTGCACATGCCAGGCAAGAGCAGCACAGCTGAGCCAACCCCAGCCCGAGTCCTGCCTTTATGCTCACGAATGGGATCTGGATCCTGGCTCTGCCATTTCCTTCTTCCGTGCATGTGGCCGAGTACCCAACATCTCTGGGCCTTACGTGTCTCATCCGTGACGTTCAGCTCATCAAGGCCCCTCCCAGGGCTGCTGTGGAGGTCAATGAGATTAAATGTGATCGTGATGATGTGTGCCGAGTGCTGAGTGGGGCGCCAGGCACGAAGTAAGTGTGCGGTAAATGGTGGTGATTATCATTAATAGGAGTTGTAACTCTAAGTAACCACACGGTGGGGAGCAGGAGCGATGGGATCTCATTTCCTCCAGCACCCCGGCTGCCCCTGCCCCAACCGCCTCCAGCCTTTCCGTCAGAGGAGTGGGGGAGGCAGGCTGGAGGACAGCCAGCTGCCGTGGGCAGTGGTGGCTGACATGACAGTCCCCGCGATTCGAAAGGGGCTTCTCTTAGGACTGAAGGAGGTGATGAGGACTCCAGGATTCTGTCCCAGCTGATTTGTGGTGACCAGGCAGACTCCGGGCTGGAGCAGGCCCTGCAGGGCACTGTGGACCCGGAGTCTGGGGACGGTTGTATTTGAGTTTTTCAGTGCAGCGGCGAGTGTTTGCACGCTGATTTCTAGTTTCCACTCGACTGTGGGCAGAATCACCGTCCCTGGTCCCCATACCAGGTCGCACAAGACTTAGACCCGGGCTTGTTCCATTTATGGTAGAAGGAGACCGTTCTGGAGTTTCCTGTGTGGTGTCCTGACGGGAGCTGCTGGGCTCCTTTCTGTTTTCAGGAGGACTTCAGCGTGGCGTGGCCTAACTCTCCCAAACCCAAGCGAGCTTTTTTTTGATACATGTGGGAAATCACACTATCTGGAATTTCAAAACAATCTTGTGTTGCCAGGTGTGGTGGCACACACCTATATAATCTCAACACTCAGGAGGCTGAGACGGGAGGACTGCCATGAGTTTGAGGCCAGCCTGGACTACATAGTGAGACCTTGTCTCAAAAAACTACTCCCCCAGTAAATCTTGTGTTTCAAAAACTGAACCTAGCCAGGCATGGCGCACGGTGGCACACGCCTGTAACCCTAGCTGCTCAGGGAGCTGAGGCATTATTGAAAGTCCAAAGCTAGCCTGGACAACTTAGCAAGAACACATCACTGTCAGTCAATAAGTAAGTCTGGGGGTGTATCTCAGTGCACCCTGGGTTTAGTTCCCAGGAATAGGAAAAAACACAAACAAATAAATATCTAAGTAGCATGTTTACGAGGCCTTTCCCATAGCTTGTATCCCATATTCTGGTCCTGTAGGTTCTGAGTCAAAGATTTGTGGCCATTGCAAGATCTTAGCAGAAGAAAGCAGGCGAGCAGCTCATCAGCCGCTGGGGCTGCTCTCAGGCCTTGTCCGAGCGGGGCCACCTTCAAGAAACTGCCCCACCATCCCTGTCGCTTCCTCTCTGTGTGGGTTTCAGCAGAGCGGCCTCCAGCTTTGGTCTTGCTCTGCTCCGTCCACTGGCCAGTATTTGTGTGCCTCTCACAGAGCTGGCACACCCACCACCCACTCATCCCCACCAGTCCCTGCCCAGTGAGTTGATTTCTCGGGACCAAGCCCTCTGTCTTCTATCTTTGCCTGATTTGCTGTTTGGGGTTAAAATCTTCCTCTCAGCATCTAATGTCATGACCCCTCCTCTCTGCCGTACTCTGTCCGCCATTGTCGCTGCCTCGCCTGTTCCTGCCGCCCTCGCTGCACTCCCCTTGGCCCCATCGAGCTGGCTCACTCCCATAGTCCTCTGGGAATGAAGCAGAAACCCCATTCACATTCCACCGGTGTACAAGTCCCCATGACCAGGAGGAGTTAGCAGAGGTGGGTGCTGGGCACTGCCCCCCACCTCCCGCCCCAGCCAGGCAGGGACACATCTTGTCTAAGTGCCCTGATTTCCCCATCGGACACGCACACAGTGAGAAGCAGGCACAGAAATGATCCAAAGCTGCATCAAGTCATGATACCTTGTTATATGCTCCATGAATGTTAATGATCAGGAGCTGAAGCTGGTGCCCTTTGCCACCCTCCCCTCCACCAGGGCTGCAGTGGAGACAGCATGAGTGGCAGGTGGAGAGAAGTGTGCTTTGGAAACTGGCTCTGAAGTCAAAATGAGGTGGCACTGGCTTGGGGGCCGCCTCGGGCCTGGGGCTTGCAGAGGGTCCCTGCAGTGTCAGGGGCCACTGTGCTGGCAGGACAGGGGCTGCCGAGTGGAAGCAGTGCAGCATGAGGAAGCCTCAAGGTGAGGAGGAGGCCGGCCCTGCACAGATGATGTGCCCGGCGCTGGTGGAGACAGTGAAGAGGCTGGAGGAACCTGGCGGAGCAGCAGGGCAGGAAATGAAGAGGGACATGACTTCCTCTTGAAACGTTTCTCCCTGCCTCCTGGTTTATGTCTTATACCTGGGCTGGGCAAGCCCAGGTGGTTGGCATTCTTCTTTTTTCTTTTCCCAAGCCCAAGGCTTTTGCACTAAATTTCATCTCCAACACCTCCAACCTCACCCCTCCTTATTTTGATACCAGGTCTCATTAAGTTGCAAATTCCCAGGATAAGCTTGAACTTGGAATCCTCCTGCCTCAGCCTCCCAGAGTGCTAGGATCATGGGCATGCACTACTACCCCTGGCTATGGTTGGCATTCTATTTTTTTTTTTTTTTTTTTTTTTTTTAGGTTTTTTGAGACAGGGTCTCGCTTTGTGGTTCAGGCTGGCCCTGAGCTCTGCCTCAAACTCACATCACAGCAGTCCTCCTGCCTCTGCCTCCCAAGTGCTGGGATTACAGGCGTGAGCCACCACGCCCGGCACTGTGGTATGTGGTACTGGTTGCTGCTGGGCGTGAGTCTCCATGCCCAGTATGGTACATGGTTACCGGGGAATCGAACCCAGGCCCTTGCGCTTGCAAGACAGGCACCGGAACCACTGAGCTAACTCCCCGGCCCTATGGTTGGCATTCTTAAGGCTGTGCCTCTCCCCATCCTGCCCTGGTAGGTGGTCACAGCAAGGCCTGCAGCTCCGGCTGCCTTAATCCCTGTTGGCTGCCTGAGTCACATCCCGAAGAACAGGAAGAGGATCAGCCTGTGCCTTGTCCCACTTGAGAGCTGACCTCATTGTACTTCTGGGAGAGGGCCAGGACACACGGAGCCAGCTGCCTCCAGCCAAGCAACAGGGTGCAAGTTCCGTCCCAGGAGGAGGAGGGCTTGAGAAAGCGTCTACACAGGAAGGCACCTGGCTGGGGCAGCCTGAGTCTGCGTCTGGGTCTCAGCTGGAGCGAGCGGGATCCACATCGTGGCTCCCATGCTCAAGTCACCCATGTTTCCTCATGTGCAAAACAGGGACAGTGACACCTACAGGGGGTCATTGTGAAAATTCAATGAGATTCCACCCGAGACAGCCATCTTGGCACCTGGAATGTGTGGCCTTTCTAGTATGCACGTTGGTCTCTCTCGGTGGAGCGCGGCTGTACCTGCAATCAGGAGTCGGCGGCCCCTGACATTGGAGCGGTCAGTGCATTGGCTGCCAGTTTCCATTTGAGCCCGGACAGACAGATAAGCCCTGTCTCCCGTCCGTCTGTGTACGTGTTCTCAGCTTCTCAAGTCCAGCCTGACCGACCGAAGTCCAGATCTGGTCAAAAAATGAACTCAGGGCGAATGATTTCTCAAAGCATTTAGCATAGGTTTCCTTTAAATGGGAATTCTGCTTAACTAAACATATTTTTGTATATTTATTTATTATATGGTACTAGAGAAGGAACCTAGAGCTAGGCAAGCACTCTAGGGCTGAGCTCCTTTTTTTTTTTTTTTTTTGAGACAGGGTCTTGCTTTGTAGTTCAGGCTGGCCCTGAGCTCACTATGTAGCCCAGGCGAGCCTCAAACTCACATAATCCTCCCGCCTCTGCCTCCCAAGTGCTGGGATTACAGGTGTGAGCCACCACACCTGACATTGTGTCCCTAGTTAGTTACTAGGGATCGAATTTGGGACCTTGAACTTGCTGAGCAGATGCCAGAACCACTGAGCTAAATCCCAGACCTGGCACCACATATTTTTAAAGTATTCACCTTAAGTTAAACATGGTACAGAGCTGTAGTTCCAGCTACTTGGGAGGCTGAGACTGAGGCAGGAGGATCAGGAGTTAGAGGTCTGTCTAGGCAGCACAGTAAGACTGTCTCTAAAACAAACAATAGATAAACAGGTTAACCATCTTCAATGTTGATTTCTGCAGTCTTCTTGTGTAGAACGTTTGGATGGAATTTCATCTGGTCTGAGCTTGGCAGGAACCAGTGTGGAATGGGCCGGGACTTCCCAACTCATGGCTGAGGGCTGGAAAGGGGAGGCTCTGGGAAAGGGGAACCAGGGAAGCTGTAGGAGGCCACCTAGAGGGGGTCCGTTCCCAGAGACGGCATGCAGGACCCACGGGGAAGCAGGAGGGCGTGCCCACATGCAGAAGGTGTGAGCCTCCCTATCACGCTCTGCAAAGGGCCGCAGGTTATTTCCTGCGTGGCCTGACCCCTGGGTTCTCGTTCCATGCCTGAGCACCAGGCCCTGCCCAGCAGTCCCACCCCAGACTCCACCCAGTGCGTCTCCCTCTGTCCGGCACCCATCATCCTGCTGGTCATCACCGCTCGTGTGGACATGAGCATGTCCTCCCTGTGCTGCCCAGGGAGTGGCTGTGGTGTTAGCGTGTCTTGTCTCTCTGGAAGATCAGCGTATTCCAGGAAGGACCGCAGCACGCCTTCTCAGTTGCGGTACTGAAAGTAGTTCCCATCTGCTCATCACGTATTCTGCAGTCAGTCCTTGTGCCAGGGAACACAGGGAACAGCCTCTACCCTCTGGAAGCTGACAGCCAGGTGAGGAAGTGCCAGTTGTCCCATTTCACAGAGCCAAGTGTACACTGTAACCTTGAGAGAGAAGAGGCAGAAGCCAGGGCCAGAAGTTACAAGTGGCCAAGGAGACAGCGTGGTCGGAAGCACCCCAGACAGAGGTGGTAGTATGTGCAAAGGTCCTGTGGCAGAAGCAGGGAAAGGACCCGAGCCTGAAGGATGGGCCAGAATGACTGGAGCTCAGAAAGCAGAGTGAGACAGTGGAGTAGAGGCCAGGGAAAGGCGGGATCCAATCTGACTAGGCTGATGGGGTAGTTTTCCAAATATGTACAATGGGAAGCACCCAAAGCCTTTTAAACTGGCCAGGCGGGGAAAATGGCGGGATTAGATTTGCATATTGAAAAGATCAGTTGGACTGTGTGTCAGGAACCAAGTGGGGGCCAGCCGAACTGAGGGTGGGGACACCTACAGGATGTCACTGGCCAGGCTTGGTAGTGACTGGGTGGAGGAGGTGACAGAGGGACTCCCCTGGGTGGGTTGGACAGGCTTGCCCCCTTCATTCATGCTGTTTTAAAATACCAGCTCCTTAGCTTTCAGTATTGGAACCTGAGAAGCAAGACCAAGCCCAGGAGGGGAAGCTCATTATTCTCTTATTGATCTGAAGTTTCATAGAGCAATAGTTATGTATTATTCGAGTTGGAACACATTGTCTTCTTTGGACCCGAGCCCCTTGGGAGCCCTTGACTCCCCCATCAGCTCCAGACTCTGCGGCTGTGGGTGCACAGAGGCCCCAGGGTGGATGCTATGGCCTGGAAGTGGGGCCAGGCACGTGTGGCCGTGGTGTGTGTCACTTTCCCAGCCCTGGCAGTGACTGACCGAGGGAACATATGCGAAAGCCCTCTCTGCCACACTTTCTGCCCAAGTGGAATCACAGCGGCTTTGTCTCCGGCCAAGCACAGCCCTTACTCCTTCTGGAAGCCCTGCTGGGGAAGGTGGGGGCTCCGCCCTCCTCCCACCCTGTGCCTCGGGCCGGAGCTGGCCAGCAGCCTCTGCCCTCCCCTCGGGATGCGGGCGACGTGTTGTCCCTGTCCCGGGCCAGGCGGCTCTGCTGGCGAGGACGGCTGCTATTCCTGCACGCTCCCCTCGTTTCCTCTGCTGCCCTAACTGCACAGATGCACACTGAGGCAGGCGTGTTTACCGAGGGCGTGTGCACACTCACCCCACGGAAGTGTGCAGTCTGCATCCCCAGCCCACAGGGTCTGTGTTGAAGCCCCACCCAGGGGGACGATCCTGGGAGGGAGACCTTTGAGAGGAGATTACGTTCAGATGGAGTCGTGATAGAGGAGCCACCGCGATGGAGGCCAGGAGAGGGTCCTTCCCAGAGCCCGGCCATGCTGCCACCTGTTCTGGGCTTTGGGCCCCCAGAACTATTTAAGAGAAGTGTCCCCACACAGTCTAAGGCATTCTTGCTGTAGCCGACCGAGCTGACAGAGGCTCTGCCTGGCTGTGTGGAGAGGAGGATGGCCACGGGCTGCGGGGAATCCTGTGGTGTCGGCGAAGGCTGCTGGGCCTGGGCTATCTGCGACTACAAAGCCCTCACCTCCCTCCTGAGAGACAGCTCAGGGGAGGTCAGACTCTGGTCTAGAGTCATATCAGGAAGCAGATGAGCAGGTCCCCGTGTATCTGTGTCCACAGTGAAACCTTGTCCCAGAGTCATGCTGTGTCACGTTCTCTGCCCGGGCATTTGTGAGCCACCAGCCAGCTGAGCAGAACCAGCTCCTTGGATTATGTGGGCACCAGCTGGGAGAAGAGATATAATCACCTTCCTGAGCTCTGAAAGACCCTGCTGTCACTAACTCGCTGAGACTTGGGGCAGTCTGCATCATCTTTGTGCCTCCCTTTCCCCATTATATGTATGTGGGAATTGTAACGCCCACTTCCTTCCTACCCGTGGCCAGGGTGCTGTCCCTGGTACACAAAATCACTTCACAAATGGAATTCCCACCTGTTTTCCAAGTCCACAGTCTTATTCAACAAGCTTGGGAGGGTAAAGTGCTCTGCGTGCTTAGGGGGAGCTCTCTGTGAACCTCATAAGCATGTAAAGAATGTAGCAGGGAGATCTGGCCTCCGTGAAGACCACACACATTTTCACCCTCATGACAGGTAGAGGGGACAGTAGGAATTAGCAAAGAAGGCAAAGCAAGCCCGTCAGCACCTCCTTCCTCTCTCCTTTACCAAGGAAAAGAGATTGGTCCGGGTGTGTCCTGAAGCTCCTGCTGGGCTTTGAGGGAGATCCTGCCCTAGAAGCAGGAGGATGAGGGTGGTTGTGTGAGGGTTCAGGAGGGCGGCTTAGAGACGAAGGTCAGGTATGGTGGCTCAGAGTTCCGGGAAATAGGTTGCTGCTCCCTGGAGAGGCTCACTCCTCGCCTGACCAAGACCCCAACCCTTGAGCCAGGGTGGTGCATACCTTGTAGTCCCAACTACTTGGAAGGCAGAGGCAGGATCCAAAGTTCAAGACCAGCCTGGGCAATATAGACCCTGTCTCGATATAGAAAGTACTAAAGAAGAGGTGGGCCAAATGTGATGTGCACCCCCGTGATCTCCACATTCTTGAGGATGAAGCAGAAGGAGTATGAGTTCAAGGCCAGCTTGGACTACATAGAGAGTTCAAGGGCAGCCTGAATTACATAGCCAGACCTCATCTCAAAAAAAAAAAACAACAACCAAACAAATTAATTACTAATTAATTAAAATTGAATTTAAAATGCCTGGGGGGTAGCTCAGTGTTAGAGCACCCTCCTGGAATATCCAAGGCTCTGGGCCAAGGACTCCAAGAAACAGACAAATGAAAACGAGGTCCCTCCACCTCCCACTTTGAGGGACCAGGAGAGCTGGCAGGGTGAGCAGACAGCAGTGGGCAGCGTGACCACGCTTCTGAGCCACCCTCCCCCCAGGGGTGCAAGAACATTGCAGACTCCAGCTCTAGGATTTCCTGAGCTGGAGCGGGGCCCCTTCAATGCTAAGACGGAGAGGGGCTTTCCTGCCAGCCTGGGCAGATGGGAGCTTGCAGCAGAGTCCATTTTATTTGGAGAAATAAAAGAGAAATGACATTTCTCTCACCTGAGCCTTGGGCAGCAGCCAGTCCATACCTCTACAAATGTGTCACAGCCTCCTTTTCATGAGCGCTGGCTCCCTCCTTCCTGCAGCGCTGGGCTCAACTACCCAATCAGGCTGGTGACACACACTTTGGGAAGCCAAGTTGGTGACATTTTCCTCTCCGTGGAGAGGTGTGCTTCTTGCTCAGTTGGCAGCCTTCGGAAAAGGCCAAGCCACAGATCCAGCCCCGCCTGCAGCACTGGAGACTCGGAGGGCCCCCCACCCTCCCACCCCCAGAGGAGATGCTTTGCCATTGCTGGATTGCAGGCCCCCAGTGGGCCGGGAACCGGTCTCGGCCCAGCCGACCCTCTCTGCCTCCAGTGTGTTGATCCTGCCCTTCCTCTCCGTGGCTTGTTGCTGTGCCTTTAGGGAAAGCAAAATATATATTTAGAAGTTATGAGCTTAAACAGCTCTGTAGAAGGAAAACCTGACACGCTGGGTTCTGCCTGCTTGTGTCCGGAGGACGTAATGTAATCGCTCCAAAGTCAACCCTGAGCCCCTCCTTACTGGCCGTGTGATCTGGAGCAAATCCCCAAGTTCCTACATACTTCAGATTCCACATCTGGGGAACAGTGCCAGAGCCACGGGACTTAGGTCCTGGGTCCATATGGGAGGGTCTTGGCATGAAGCACACGTTTGTGCTGTCGCTGGGATTTCTGAACACGGCAGCGTCTCCTAACCTGTGGTGCCCACGTGTGAGTCATTGGCACGGTGATGTAGGAGTGCCCGGAGGACAGTGCGTCCTGCTCTGATTTCCAGGTAGCCACACAATCTGTCACACGAAGGCTGCGTCACATTCTGTTTGCCTGAGTCTCCCCCAGGTATTGGGTGTTTGAGTTATTTCCAGTTCTTTGCAGCTGAAAGTGATGCAGCTGTGACTGGCAGCAAACTTAGTTTTTGGATGTGGTCCTGACAACTTAACTGTGCGGGTGGAATCAGTGGCGTGTGATCCATGGGTGGGACACATCCCTGTGCTCCGTAGCCCACCAAGGGTTGCTGGATGCTTATGCCTTTTGGGTAGTCTGTCCTGGTAGCCTGAAGTCAAAGCCGTCCATCACTTGGAAGATGCAGAGGGGTCCCTTGGTTTCAGTTGCCCAGCCCCTCGGCTGAGGAGGAAGTATTGACACATGTATGTCCTCTCTCTTGTAGAAAGTCTGCACCAAGTGTGGGATCGAGGCCTCTCCGGGCCAGAAGCGGCCCCTGTGGCTGTGTAAGATCTGCAGTGAGCAAAGAGAGGTAGGGCCCCGGCAGCAGGAGGGTAGGCTGGGTGGGGTCCGGGCACGACTGATTTGGGGGTTCAGTAGTTCCTGGCAGGGGCTTCGCTAGAGGTCAAGGAGCGACCGCCCTGGAGGGTCCCAGGGAGAAGGGTGGGAGGGACAATCCACTGGCTTGGTTACCTTCCCTTTGCAGGCATGGTGGTAGGCCTGGTTCTGTGCCTGTGAGGTGGGTGGGCATGGGTGGGTGGGCAACCCCTGGGTGGGCAACCCCAACACTGAGTGGATGTGCGTGTGGCATTTGGAGGGGCTGTCAGTAAAGTAAGAGCTTCCCTGAGCAGGTGTAGACTAAGCTCTCGGTACTGGGCTTAGTTCCTTACATCTGTGAATTTCTTGTCTCCTTACATAAGCACATAGGTGGATACTGTTCCTGGTGGGGAAAGAGAGACACAAGATCGGGGACCCTGAGCTAGTGGAGTGTGGGGCTAGAGACCAAGTACACCCATGGTTTGCCCTGGGGCTGCCTCACCCAGAGCCTCTCCTGGTGCTAGGTGCTGTCACTCCAGTGCTGACCCCATTGTAGAAGAGAATCCGGTCTGTGAGGACTCTGAGTAGTAGCAGAACAGTTGGGGCGGAGCCTGGACCTGCACGCTCTACCCCAAGCCCAAGCCTTCTTCTCTGATAAAACCGCAAGACCAGATGTGGAGTTCCTGGGGAGGCCCACGGGGGGGTGGGGGGGGACCTGTGCGAGAGGAGCAGCCCCTCACTTTCCAGATGAGGATTTATCTTCGGTTGTGCCTGCGCTTGGTGTGTGCTCTTCATCGGAGGATCCATACAGTGTTTTTGGTTCAGGGAAATCCTTGGCCAGAACATCCTGGAATATTGCTCTCCTGCTATTGCCTCTTTCTTCTTCTAGAAACCACACATTTAATGCATCTCGAGCCATCTTGTGTAACTCCCAACTGCTCTCCTTGCAGAGCGGTATTTTGGCTCCTTCCGTGAGGCTCCTGGGTCCCCGGGGACAAAGCCAGGTGTCTCAGGGTCTGGGATTATTCCCAAACCCCGCCGCCTGCTGCCTGTGCAGTTTCGGCCCCCTCTCACTGCACTACCTCCTCCAGCCTTCCCGGGCGTTCCCAGGTGGGAAACTCCCTCACCAGCCCCATTTTTAGTGTCTTGGCTCTGCTCTCCTGCCTCCCAGGAGATGCTCTGAATTCCTGTATCCTTGGAAAACCAATCTCGCAGCTGCCTCTACCTGCATTCAAGCCCAGATCTCTGCAAGTAGCTTTTGGTCCCTGAAAATAGTGAGCAATTTAAGTTTCTGGCCCACTGAGTTATTGATTCTGATTTTGAACACAAGTAAGTTTACTTCCTGCCATTGTGTTTTCGATATTTCCTTCTCTCCCTGCTCTGTGTGTAGAAGAAAAAGGCAGCGGTGTGGCTCAAAGTGTGAACTGGCATTTGGTCCTGGAGGCTTCTGACTCCTCACTTCCGTGAGGCAGTGATAATGTTCCCTTCCCAAAGCTGCTGTGAGAATCCAATGTACAGAGTGTCTGGTACTCTGTAGACAGTAGAGCGTCCTCCCCATCCAGCTAGAAAGCTCCCCTTTGAATCTGAATTCCTTCTGGTGCTCAGGGAACCCCTTTTAAGATGCAGAAACCCATTGCCATAAGGAACGAAGCACCTTCAAATATTTCCTCACGGAGAAGCACTTTGTCGGGATGGACGACAGGCACAGATGAGCTGTGGGAGGTCAGAGATCAAGGAGCTCTCAAGGGAAAGAAGCACGTAGAAGGAAAGGCGGATTTCACAAACAACTGCTCTGCAGAGAGCTGCTGCGGCCGCTGCCCTGTCCAGCCTCATCACGAGTTCCCGCCACTCGCTTTCATAGTGCCACCTGCAGTGAGCCCCTCAGCCCCTCCTAATCGCCAGAGCACTCCAGCCCCAGCCAAGTCCAAAATAGTTTAGGATGAATTTTCTTATCTTTCCCAAGGCGAGGAATATGAAGCTGTGTATTATGGTATCAGTTTGTCCTTGAACTTCTAAAGGCCGATGGAACTTAATGAGGTCAGAAGCGTCGCCTCGGCAGCACAGGCACTCGTGGGTGTTGAGCAGGTGTGGATAGGGCCACAAATATGCGCACGTTTGCTTGTGGGTCTGTGGGCTCCACACCTCAGTGCTGGAGTGTCCTGTCTGCTCTGGGGTGGGAGAGGAGGGACAGGGGAATTGGATCCTTGTGCCTTTTTTTCCCCTTAGAAAAATGCCTAATCATAGCACAGAGATAGCTAAATAGAAAGGGCATTGAGAAAGTCAGATTTTAGCACCATGTGTAGCCGGACCTAAGACCTTGATAAGAATGTGGAATTCTGTCCTGCAGCAAAAGCCAAATCCTAGTGGAAGAACTTGGGTTTTCTGATGGAAACTCTTGCACCTCACTACCCAGCACTCTTATCTTCCTTTCCTTTTGGTGCTTCACTTCCATCATCTCTGGCTGGGAAAGGAAAGAGTCTTTCTGGAGGGAGCTGAGTGCTGGGGGAACGTCCTTGGGCTGTCAGGTTGGCACCGTGGCTTGTTTTATGCACTTGGATGACACAGCCATGGAAGCCTCGGTCCCTCTGCTCCTGTGGAGTTTATAATCTAAGGCATTTATTCATTCAGACACTCAGTATATATTTATTGGACGTCTACGTGGCAGACAAAATAGCTCTTCCAACGACAGAGAAACCACAAGCACAGGAAAATAAGTTCCACAGCCTCACAGATGGTAATAAAGGGCTAGGACCAAGGGAAGAAGTGCTGTGGGATCAGTGGGGTGGAGCTGTTTTATGTGAGGGTCACAGTAACGTGACGTTTGAGCAGACTGTGAAGCGCACTGTGGAGAGAAAGCGTTCCAAGGAGGAGATGCGGCAGGTGCAAAGGCCCTGAGGCAGCTGTGCGCTTGGAGAGTCTGCGAAACAGCGAGAAGAGCAGCAGGTGGGGGTGTCTGAGGTGTGGGGAGCTCAGATCGTGATCACCGTTGTGGACCATGGTGAACACTTCAGCTTTCTCACTCCGTGAAATAAGGAGGCTTCCGGAGTTCTCAGTGAAGAGTGGTTGAACACCTCCTTCCTTTGAAAGGCTACTGAGACTTCTGTGTTGAGAATAAATCATAGACTATGATGCCTGTCACAGCACAGCATTTTTCATATTTAATATTGCTCAGATGTCTAAGCTCTTCCTGAACCCTTAGAAGTTTCCTTTTTTAAATGTATGCATTTTAACATTTTCTCATTTTAAAATCAGTATGGACCATTGAAGAGCACTTGCAACATGTAGAAATTTTTTTAAAGACTATGTATAATCCTAACATCCGGAGACAACCACAGTTAACATTTTGGCATCTTTAATTCCAACCTTTATAATTTTTTTATTTTTCTGAGACAGGCTCTCACTTTGTAGTTCAGACTGGCTCTGAGCTCAGCCTCCAACTCACAGTGATCCCCCTGCCTCTGCCTCCCGAGTGCTGGCATTACAGGCATGAGCCACCAGGCCCAGCTAATTCCAACCTTTTCCTGTGCCCTTTTCCTTTATATTATTGTGCCTCTATTTCAAAATTAGCATTATATCATAAATATGTCCAAGAACTCTTCTCTATGCATATTCTTCTAATTTAGGACATTTAAGTTGTTCTTGGTACTTTTTCTTACTAGTAATTGTGTGCATAGCTCTTTGCGTGCATTTTATTTTGTTTTATTGTATATTTTCGGCGCTGGGGTTGAACCCTGGGACTCATACACGGGAAGCAGGCAACTCTTTCATGGTTATACCTCTAGCTCCTCAGCCTACACTGCAAATTACAGTCTCAGAATGGATTCCTAGAAGGAAAAAATAAACATTGGTGTTTCATTTTTCCTCTTTTCTTCTACATTCTTTGTTTGTTTTTGTTTCTTTTTGAGACAGGGTCTCATTCCAAGTCAGGTTGCCCTTGAACTTAGGGCAATCCTCCTGCCTCAGCCTCCTGAGTGCTGGAGTTACAAGTGTGCACCAGCACACCCAATCTTTTATACATTCTTAAATTATTACTTCTGTTTATCTCATAATTAACTGGTGTATGATTTGATGCAATTTTTAAGAGTAAGGACACATCATTAGTTTTCTGAGTCCTTTACTATCTGATAATGGCTACCTTTATCAAAAAGGAAAAAAAAAAAAGAACCTTAACTGATAATGCAATGGTCATAAGCTTCCCCACTGCAAATTCTGTGGTTTTCACTCTTTACCTACCAACCACATGAAGAAAATAACCACCATCAGGGAGAGTCGGCAAATGAAACTGTTAGGAGAACTGGTATCCAGGGACTGTGAGATAATAACAAAACTATGAAAGAGACTTTAGATAAAGGTGTTTTGATTGACTAATTAAAAGATATAAGAAAAGGAATAGAAACCAAATTGAACATACAAGGCCTTTGGAAGAAAGAGCAAGCCCATTTGAAAAAGAACCAAAGGAATCATTTTCCTTCCTAAAAATGAGTTATGTTATTAATGGAATGTAAAACTCAATTGAACTATACTTCAGTCTTTCCTCAGAGTAATATGCCTTGTTATTCCCAGTGATGGCCACAGATTCTCCTTATCATTTGCTTCTTATCAACTCTTTTTATGTTTTCCTTTTTATTATTTTTTCCTTATTTTTAGGGGGGTTGGTGGGGATGGAATTCAGGGTGTGCTGCATGCTAGGAAAGTTCTCCACCACCAAACTACACCCCCAGCCTTGTTTTTTATTTTTGAATTCTTGATGGGGCTGCCAAGTACCTCACCAATTATCACAAAAATGTGCCTTTTGTGACCTCCCCAAACCATAGCATTCATCTAACTGGCTGCTCACCTTTTTTCTAGCTCGCCTTTATACCAACATTTCATCTCTCCCGAGACACACCTGCCCCTTTCCCTCCCCTCCGTGGGCTGGCGTACTCTCTAACCACCTGCCTGGTGGCCTTACTGGCAAATTAACAAACTCTGACAGGTGCTCCAGATTTAAAGAAGCAAAAAAAGGAAGGAAGCGGCCCCTTGATGGCTGGCTAGATCAGGCCCCAGGGAGGGCGGTGCTGTCCAGGGTACAGGGCAGAGGGACAACGGGAGCCGCGCAGCCGGGTGAGAGGAAGAGAAGCAAAATGAGGCCCAACGCAGGGCACCGTGTGCTTTATAGATCACAGAAGGCTTACCTTTGTATTTCCCTTTAAATTACCTGTTGGGATTTTTTATATACGGAAATTAAAATTTTTTCTGGCTATGCCTACAGGATTTTCATTGAGTTTTGTCTAGAACAATCCTACAGCTTTTGGATGTTTGACCCCGCCAAGCTTTTCAATTATGTTTTTGCGTTGTTTCCAGTTTTCTGATTTCTTAACTGCTCTGAAAGTTGTGTTTTCATTCTTTGTCTTCTGTAGTCATCATCTTCTTTATGCTTATGTTTTTGTCTTTTTTTGTTTTAAAACTCATTTTAACTCCTTTTATGTTTTCCTCTGTTTGGAAAGTATTAATAGTTTTTCTTCCATGTCATGATTCTCTTTGTTTGTTTGTTTGTCTGAACTGGGTGGTTTACTGGGTTTCACCACAGCGCATGTGTGTAAATAGCCGAAATAAAAGGAAATCTTCAAAAGCATTTGTGTATAGTTTAAAGAATCATAATAAAACAGACCTGCCAGCTACTACCCAAGCCAAGAAGGGGATCAGCTCTAGGCCGAATGTTCGAATATGACACAAACAAGAGAGAACATCTGTCTGCATCCGGCTTCTTCTGTTCAACAGTATGACTTGAAATTCGCCGTGTTGGTGTCTGTGGCTGTATTCATTGCTGTCACTGCTGTCTGGAGTCTCCTGATTGGCCAGTTTACCACTGATCATTTCGGTGACTCCATGTTCCTTTGTGGTTCGGAAGAATGTGCCTCTAACCATTGGTGTCTCCGAGAATGTACGTCCAAGAGTTTCTCCAGACTTAACATGTGAGAGGGTTTCTCTTGGGGCGGGATTGTGCTCATGTTCAGCTTCATTAGTTGTTTTTCAGTCATTTCCAAAGCAGCCTGGCCCGTCGATGCTCCCGTGAGTGTGGGGCAAGCGTTCCCTTTCCAGCCACTGCTGACTTCTCTGCGGTCGTCATTTGTGCCCCCACCTGCTTCTGGTGAGGTCTGGCGGCTTCTCTGTCCACTCTGGTCTCCTCACAGGCCTCCATTGTTTCTCTACTCTGGGCTGCTTTCTTCCTTTGGCTATGTTTCACAAAAAGTCAATCTTTATCTTTTCAGCACCCCAAATAGTGGTCTACTTTTCCCTGGCACCTGGCACTGTGCACACACATAGGAAACGTCTTCAGCCTTTCTCCCTTCATCTGAGTCCTCTGAATGGTCCGCCCTCCCCTCTATTGTAACAGTTTTCTCACGCCCCAGATTCCACCCCATGTAGCCATCTTTATCTGCCCTGAGCCCTGCAGACCAGAGCTGATCCGGAGAGGACGGAGAACTTCTCATAGTCCTTTCCCTTTGTGATCCCGCCTGCCGCACTCTCCTCTACAGAGGCTCCTGGCTCCTGTGACCTGGCCTCGGGTGGACATGGAGGATCACAGCCCCTGGCGTGCGTCATCTCTTCCATTCTTCCTTGCTCTCCTCTCCTCTTTGGAGCCCAGTGCAAGGAAATGTCACTTCTCGGATGCAGTTCACACGCCAGCCCGGCTACACCTAGAAGTTATATGCCCTGGGATTATGACAGAGCTGGAGGAGAAAGGACAGCCCCTGGTGGCACCAGAAACCCACAGCTGTGCTGAGCAGCCAGGAAGCTCCCCGGGTGGCTTTACCCCTGTCCTCTGGCTGTTGCAGACACTGTGGCCTGGGAGGGTCCCCTCTGGCAGAGGAGCCTGGCCACAGGCGGGCTGCATGACCCTTCCGGCTCTTCTGCTGCGTCTCCTCGCCTCCTTTCTGGGGTGTCACTTGGATCTGGGAGGGACTGCCCTGGGGAACTCTACACCCACCGCACAGCAAATTCATTTCGTGTAACGTCCGACCTTTCTTCCCTATCTACTGGGGGGATAAATGACTCACTTAAAGTTGTCCTGTAATCAGTGGAAAAGTTAATTGGAATCTAGATTCCCCAGGATTCTAGAAACCATTCCTCTGCATCGGAGAAGGCTTCTGAGGACTTGGGGCTTTGTTATCTGAAGGGGGAGCTAGCAAGGGGTGAAGACCAATTTGTAAGTAATTGAAAGCTGATTAATACAATTAGGGCTCTCTTCTCTGTCCAGCACTTGCCTTGCGTTCCTGATTTCACACGCGCCCTGATTATAACTCAGCAGAGGCCCAGTTGCAGCCAGTGCTTATTGCATCTCCTGTGGTGTTTGCAAATAAAGGTGTTCAGGAAATGTTTGTTGGTTGAAAGAGAAATTTCCAAAGAAATGTTCTTGCTCTGATCACTGTGGAATGTTTTCCTGGTATCTTATCAAAAGGTGGCCCTGGCTGTGGGTCCACGCTGACCAGTGCTGGGTGTACATTCCCTTTTCTAGTCATCCCTCCTGAATTTGTGAGAATAGAAAAGAATTTGTGAGACTGAGAGAATTTGTGGAATAGGAAGGTGGCTTTACTAGTGGGTTTTTTTTTCTTTTTCTCAGCACTGGGGATTACTATAGTAGGCAAATGCTCTACCACTGAGCTATATCCCCAACTCTTCTAACTTCTTGTGAGACAAAGTCTTGATAAATTCCAAAGCTGGCATCAAACTTGCCATTCTCCTGACTCGGACTCCTCAGCAGCTGTGATAACAGCACATGTCACCACACCTGTCTATGGATGACCTTGAAGTCATCTCCAGCTCACCCAGGCTGGAAGGGGCTGGGTGAGCCTCCCACTGGGTGAGTCTTCCTCAATCCAGCGCTCTCAGGCCTGCAGAGTCCAGGGAATCAGGAGCTCTGTCCTGCCCAGCTGGTCCAGCCCAGCATCCTTGGCACCTGCCTCCTGGGATGGTAGCTCACTGCACGCTGCCATCTGCCCCTCCACACTGATTCTCTCCTGGCCCTGCCGTTACTTGCAGCTTGGATTTTTGCTGCAAACAGCTTTGCCGAAGGGTCCTCTCTGTGGGCCCTTGAGTGCACTCCAGAGTGGGTGGCTGGTGCCGAGCAGGTGGCTTTCTGAGCACCCTGCCATCTGTGCCTGGCTCGCTCTGGGCTGCCATTGCGGCATCCCTGGGGGACCCGGATGGTCACACTTCCTGTGTGTTTGTCGCCTCCCACGCCACTGCTGCTTTGCCAAGCAGGCCCACTGTCAGTACTGCCTCTTAGCCTCCCACACTGGTACAAGTGGCAGCAGGAGGGGGAGGCTCTTGGCACCCACAGGGCCCCAGAGCAGTCTACCTGGTATGGACTGCACCCTCAAATGAGTGGGGCCGCTCCTGCCTGTCTCCCACCCTCTTCAGGGTGATACCAGATCCTGTGTGCTCAAGAACCTATCCTGGGAGATGCTGGAAGAGGCAAGAGGGGACTAACTTCATTACCACGCTGCTGTAGTCCTCAGAGCTAGCTGTCCATGCCAAGTGCACCAGAGCAGTCCGGTTGTTCGTAGAGGACCTTAGCCGAGCACCTGCTATGGCCCCGGCGGGGGCGGGGATGTTTCTCATCTTTCCGGAAGCCCAGGGAGGTACTGCATAAACAGCCTTTTGACTCTATGACAGACGGAGAAACCGAGGCTTACAAAATGGAGGTTACTTCCGCAGAAACATCAGGCAGCCGGGGGTGTGGCTCAGTGGTAGAGTATCGCTTAACGTGGGCAGAGCCCCGGGGTTGAGTCCCCAACACCGACAAACAGAAGACACCAGGGAATGATTGAGAGCCCACAGGTGAAGCCAGGAGTGTCTTCCTATAAAACACTTCCGACAGGTCTACTTCTGTCCATCCTTTGTTCATCTCCTCTCTAGTGCACACTTACCGCGTGCCAGGCGCTGTGTGAGAGCCTTGTACAACAGACAAGCATTCCAGCAGGGCGTAGGGGCGAGAGTGAGAAACCGGCAACAA